>ARYC01005382.1:0-19099 GCA_000711775.1 Oxytricha trifallax | reverse complement strand
TCTCTTTAAATTCAATGCTAATAGACAGTGAGACCTCACAGTTGCTGGAGATTTATGGAGTAGCCTTGCTATAGACGTATAATTCAGAACAGGCTTGAGTTATTCATTATATTTATCACATCCATATCGCAACTTAAACAATAAACCTATATACTCACTGTCATAAACATACCCCAAACCTCGCATATACTCACTTAAAATACTAATATTTAAACATTAAACCCCTACATAAACCCTATTAAAACCCTTATAAAGTATGCACTGATAGCTTCTTTTATCAATCAAAAACTCAATCAAACTACTGAAAAGGTTTTGGGGTTTTGAATGCTGTGTTAAAAAGAGAGAATATAAACAATCTGTGTTGTAAGAAGTCAAGATCACCAAGATATACTATAGGGACTTGGTGTTAGGGCAATTATTAATACCAGTTTGCCAGATAATTAAAAGAAGTTAGGCAATTTTACCCTTAAGAAGAAACCTTCATTTTGCCTTTAATGCATAGCTGGATCAATAACAGATGAGATTCTGGACTACTTGTCTTTTATATCAACTCCAATTATTTATGGATTACTATCAGACAAACTTGCTGGAGGTATCAAAGTTATTCCATTCATTGGCAAAGCTCAAATAATTGAATCTTTCTTATTGAGTGTCTTTTTAGCTAAAAGATAGCCTCAGGAAGTTCTTGAAATCGTGAAGAAGGTTGAAGGTATGTGAAAAATGAATTGAAAACAACTATTAACGCTAGTTATGGATTCCATCAAATTAATGAAGCAATTAAATTTTATCTACAAAATTAAGCAGCAGGAAAGATCCTTCTATAGCGTTCTTCAATTAAAGGTGAAGGTCCAAAATTGTGAGTGAAATTCTTTTTATCTTCATTAAATTTATTGCATTATAAAACTCAGAATGATAAAATATGCTTGCTTAGATTTAAGAATTAATATTTTTAATTAATTAGTTGCTTTTTCTTGAAATGCTTGACTATATATCTTAAGAAATTGTGTGATCTGAAATATTGGAGTATGAGCCAACGCTAAGAATTTGAGAAGCCCCATTCCCTCAACTCCAAAGACTTTATAATCATCAACTTTAGAATTGCCTTTTCTCTTAAGAGTAGCTAATGACGTTTCTTTATTTCTTATATCACACATCATTACAGTAACATCAAATGATCCTCAGATGAATAAGTTTTCTACTTGGCTGTTGAATTTACTTAAGAAATCGATCTTCTATGTTCTTCGAAAGATGCTTTAAATTTCTTTTCATATGCTCCTGTTCTAACATCCCAAAGATTTATTGAGGCATTCTTTTTGCCAGTCAAACAAGGATATATTCTTAACTAATCAAAAATAATTAAATTGAAGCTTAATCTATGCAAGTTGGCACCTTATTTTTTGTGAACATTACTTCTTCAATTTTGCTTATTTCTCAACATCAATAATTTTTACTGAGTGATCATTATTGCCTACTTAATTCTTCTCTAAAGTAGCCAGCTCAATGCATTAAAATCAATCATTACATACGATTTACTAAGTGAACTAATATAGGCAATATTTGTCTTCACACATCCTTGCGATTTTATCTAGATTTGGAAGTGTCACTTTCTAAAATGTGTATATTCATTCTACATTTAAGAATGGCATTCTCTGGGGCTTATTTTGAGGATGTATAAGCTTAGCAAGTGTATTCGTTGTTCATTGGGTTTAAACTGAAACATTCGAAGCCATCGTTATTGCTGTAATACATTCGAAATAGGGAAATAATAATTAAATTATTTAAAATTATATCAAGTTAGTGGCAGTTAAAGTTGGCCAATTTTAACGATCTTGGATTCATTCGATAGAGAATTCAAAATTAGCTGGATTTTATTATTGGCGGTACTATTTTATCGCATCGTGGGAGCAAGTTAACTTGACTTTAATTAAACTCATAAAAATTAATTAAATTATACCCTCACATTTTTTGTCGAGATATCTCGCTCCAGGGATGCGATAAAATAGTACCGCCAATAATAAAGTCCAACTAATTTTGAATTCTCTATGAATGAAACTAATATCATTAAATTTGCCAACTCTAATTTCCAATAATTTGATTTAATTTTAAATTATTTAATTATAATTTCCCTGTTTCGAATGTATTCCTGCAATGATGTTTCCATAATGACTCTCTCTGCTTTGTGCGATTTGACTTTAAGTAAACTTTATATTAAATTAGGTGATTCTCTAATTCTAAGGTCTGATTGAGTAAATTGCTGCAAGGCACTACAATTTTTTTATCTAAGAAGTTGTTTTTTATATAAAATAATAATGCATCTTAAATCATTGAGTCTTAATGAAATTGCTTGATGTTTAAGAGCTCTTTGTGATCGCTTTTACTGATAACTTCACATCTCAGTTGAAATAAAACTGACAATATAAGTCTTTGCTTTATCATTTTTAATATGCTTTATAAATTTAAATATTGAAGATTATCTATGATCATATTAAATAATATTAATATGAGATAAAAAGCGAATAGTAGAGATCCATTCATCTTGTGGGATTATATTTGTTGGCTTGGGCTTATTAAAGGAAATTAATAGTAATTAATATAAACACAATCTTAATTTTGCAATTCCAATTTGTAAAAAAGGCTATTATAAGTTTAAATGTAAAACATGTGTTATCTTACTATTAAACTGTTAAGTTATTAAACAATGTAAATCATAAAATATAGCTTCTTCGCCTTGATGTCCACTTAATCTTAACTCATTAATTAATATAAAATCTAAAAAATTAAATGCGTCAAAATATTTTTCATTTAATAATATTGATTATCTATGGCTTGATAAGAATGTAAAGTATCAATAAATAAATTTCATGAATCACTAGTTATAACATACCTGAGTCAATTATTTTTAAGTTAAACCAATAGCAATACCAATAAAAACAACAAATAACATGAACCCCTGAAGTTGTTTGATAGATAAAAGTAGCCTACAAACGCATACTTTATTAGGGTTTTAATAGGGTTTATGTAGGGGTTTAATGTTAAAATATTAGTATTTTAAGTGAGTATATGCGAGATTTGGGGTCAGTTTATGACAGTGAGTATATAGATTTATTGTTTAAGTTGCAATATTGATGTGATGAATATAGTGAATAACTCAAGCCTGTTTTAAATTATAAGACTATAGCAAGGCTACTCCATAAATCTCCATCAACTGTGAGGTCTCATCTCACTGTCTTTTAGCATTGAATTTAAAGAGATAGCATCTTAATTCTAAGCATATGAGACCCTTAAAATTTAAGCAGCATCATATTGAATATCTTATTAATGATTAGACTCTTAAATACTGGGCTCATTTCTGTCTAGCCTAGAGGGCTGTGATATTTCATCGCCAATTCCTGAGCTTCACATATCTACTTAATCGATAGCTAACTTATATTAAAAGAACGGAATATCTTACATGACAGTCAACCGCATTAAGAGAGTGATTGACTATAATGTTCCATTTTATAAGACTAATTTAAATTATATATTCGATTAAATGCAGAGGTCTTAAGAGCATAATATAAAGTTCATACACGCTGATGAGGCAGTATTTACATTCAATACATTTATATCAAAGTCTTGGTACAAGAGGTAAAGTAATATAGAAGTTTATGACTAAAAGGTCAAGGTGTAAACTCATGCTAAAATTAGTGGAATAAGTGAAGATAGTGGCCTCGAGACTTATGTTATTCACCCTCGTTCTATAAAGACTGAATAATATATTAAGTTCTTGCAATAACTCAGAGATAAGTACGCTGACTAAGAGATTATTCTATTCGTTGATAACTTGTCAGTTAATAAAACTAAAGACTCAAGGAAAGAATATGAAAGGCTAAATATAACACCTGTATTTAATGGTCCTTACAGCCTTAGTTTAATGGAATTGAATTATATTTGGGGTTATTAAAAGGTCATTATAAGATATTGCTGCTCTATCACTTGATGCACGATATAAAGATAAATACAGTCGATTTTATTAAGAGTGCTGCTAAAAGAGTCAGTGATGATAAAGCTAAATTATAAGCAAGAGAAGGGAGATTTTTGTATATAAATAAGTTGTAGATTTAAACGAATGAATAAGATCACATGTTAAATTTTCCCGTGAAGGGATTTGGCTTCTGTTTCTTTTCTTCCTCTTAAGGCTTGCTTGGGCCCATTTTTCTTCTCTTAGTGCCAGCTCCTGCATCTATGTTCATCTCTTCTGGTTTTTATAAATTTTTATAGAGTCTCTTACTCAATTCATGCTTTACCTGTGATTTTCTCTCTCTGTTTATTTTTCTGCGCTCTTTCATCAAGTATATGGCAGTGCCAGGTTTTTCTATAAAGTTAGAAGACTAAGCTTAATTGAGATGAATGGATGCTTCTGCAGTTCCTAGAGCCAGGTATCGCTGATTTTAATTCCCTGCTTCTCTTTTTCTTCAGGAGAGACGCTATAGCATTTCTAGTGAGCTTCTTAAATTACTTAATTTAATTACTCATGTTTCAGAGTTGCAAGGACACCAAAGAAGAAGTTTCTCTCTGGCAACTTATTAGAGAGCTGTAGCTTTGATGGAAGGTAGAGATCTACGTCCGGATCACTCATAGCATCGTCATATAGGTTTGTCACTGATATTTCAGGGTAGTTAGGTATCTCTATCATTCTGATTTCATTAGACTTAAAAGCTTTTTTGTCTTCACTCAGTAAGGCTTTTAAGAATGAGATTTTAGTTCCCTCTTAAGTTGGCAAAACAATCCAACTATCTTGGATTTATTTATCTTACTTAAGAACTTACCTTGTTATACCAAATATCTATAAAGGTCCTCTTTACTTCGAAATTTTCCTATTAAATCTTGAGATTAAATTCTCTTCATTGCATCATTTATAGACTCTATCTTGCCTCCTCTTTCTAGAAATGTTAATGAAATTTAAAATTATGGATATCCATTCTAAGTTTATTAAAATCTTAATACTAAAAAGGACGGACCTACTGGAGGTCAACCTTGAAAAGATATGCGGAGAAGCATTGAAAAACTTGCTCCAAATTTACAGATTGATTTCCATTTTTATCATTATATCTCCATTAAATTGCTCATAATATAGTTTAATTATTTTAGGAGGTCCTCCAAATTTAGTTCGAACTTTACTAGGAGTTTAATTTTAAGGTTAAAACTAAATTAGGAGCAGATTAAATTAAAAAATGCTTAATAACTTTACCTCAAAATTAAGTTCAAACTTGATTTGGAGGAACTCTAAAAATAACAAACTTCATTAAGAGCATTTTAAATTACTAAAATGTAAAATATATTCATAAAATATATGTATTTACAGCCTTTTTGGGTGATTTAATTTCTCTTAACTTTGAGCAAAAATTTGACCAGAATGTCTTATTCTAGTATTATAGTTTATTTAGGTAGATTTTATCATTACTATAATAAAATAAATCTGTAATCTAAATGAGCGCTAACCTTTTGAGAAAAGCGGCATTACTTGGATAAAGATAATAAAAAAATTCATTCCAGCAACAACAAAAAAGTGGAGATCAGAGACTCTTGTACTTAGTGTGAGCCTATTTATGACAACTTTGACCAGACTAGCTTTGAGATTTAAAAATAAGTTAAGTAAGAGGTCATCAAAAAAGCTGAGCAAATTGAGGAGGAGGTTAAGCAAAACGCCATAGAGCATTAATAAATACCAGGCAAAGTTGACTTTTAATGCAAAGAATGCAATAAAACTTTTCGCTACAAATCATCTTATAAGAGACACTTGAGAGATTTACACAAAAATATGCCTAGGTTATATCTCAAGCATTAAAAGAAAGATGGTAAGTATGTCTGTGAGTTCTGTGAGAGACCATATTCTCATACAAGAGACATCAATGTGCACTTGAAGAAAAAGCACAATAAAAGTTTTGCCTTTATTCATGAACCTATAGGAAAAAGATTCCTCTAAAAGAGGAGATCAAGAAACCCAGTGGAGTCTCTTAGAGTTGAAGTCTAGAAGTAAGTTAAAATGAAGAAAGCAGTCAAGAACTTTCCTGTCTTGGATATCGATAAAATCAGAGGCAATAAAGATTCCCATATTAAAAATTATTGACCTAGATTCTTGCCTAGAAAGCTACCTCACTCTTGAAGAAAAAATAGAGAAGAGAGTCATTACTGACGACTAATATGGCTACAAGATATATCCTTTCAATTACTTCCTTGCTGATGACAAGTTCCAAATGGAATTTGCTAATGAGTATTATAATCTTTAAAAGGTAAAGTTAAATGAGTGCAGGCATATCATCTAGCTTGATGCTATTTTACTTGGTAAAGATCATGAAGACTTCAGGCTTCCTTTACTTGAAATGACTTACAGAGAATTCTTATCTGACAATAGATGTCAGAGATAAATTAGCTAGATAGTATAGCTGATAGTTGAAGGGATTGAAGAGCTTCACAAGCTAGGTTATGTTCATAGAGACTTAAAGCCAGAGAACATCTGATGAACTTTCAGCTCTTAGAGTTTATATTATTGATTTCAACAGAGCTCAAAGAGTGCAAGCCTCTGCATAAGGAAATGTATACGGCACTCCTGGCTATTTTCCAGAGAGAGAGGATTGGAGAGATGGAGACATTTAATGGGATATCTGGGCTCTAGCAGTAATAATAATAGAGAGCGTCATGCCAAGAAACGATTACTTTAGCTGCAGGTGTGAGAGAGATTCTAAGCAGAGAATCAAGCAATATCTCGATAAAGATAAAATTAATGGAGGTGTTAGAGAACTTGCATACTCAACTATTATCAAGCCAAGCTAAGAGAATTAACAAACAATAGAAACAATCAAACATCAACTAAGAAAGATAAAATTCAGAGGGCTGCCACATGACTCTAAGCTTATGTTTGTGTGAAATATTTTAAAAAACTCGCTTGTTATACTCTCACTTAAAATACTAATATTTAAACATTAAACCCCTTCCTTAACCCTTCGGAAACTTGATATGCCTTTTGAAGGTTAGTTTTGAAAGTCACCCTGACATCCGATGTCATTTGCTTGTAAGTGCATACTCCTCCTGCTGTCTTGTTCTTTATTGATAAATATTACACTATTAAATATAATCTTTAATTATCACTATTAATCTCATGATTATGAAAATGAAAGAATCACTTGCTGATTTTTAAATTTCAAAGTCTTATGATTAAAATTTAAAGTGTTGAATAAATATATAGTAAAATGTAAGAAAATTTTTATTTTTATATATTTTATCAAAGAACTACTCCTACTCCTCCGCTTGTGAGTTCATCAATATCTAGAACCTTAGCATCAGTAATACTATCTGCATCCTATGTAGTAGCATCTTCATCAGCAGTGGTTGAAGGTTATTCTTCTTTTGCCTTTGGAGTCTCCTTCTCTTCTAAAATGGCCTCCATGAATATTTCTAAAGACTACTTCTTGCGTTTTATGGTTGAATTGCCAGATTAATTTAGAAGTTTGCCTAACACAAATCTATCATTACTCTAGTTAAATAAGTCGTTAAGATTTTCATTAGTGAACAAGATCAAACTTTTTAGATTTTGAGGTTCTTTGGCAAGTTAAACTTCTTAAAAGGCCAAGGCCTCTACACTAACAATACGCAAAATGACCATCTTGAAAAATCATCGTCTCTTCTCTCAAAGCTTAACATAGTTCTGAAGGAATCCATTATATCATTCTAGTCTTACTTTATTGAAGGGGTTTAAGGGTATTTTAAATAAACATACTGAGTCTATGAATAAGTTAAGAAGCATCCAAAAATTAATTACAAAGTGGAAGTCAGCAAGCCAAACAACTAATCTAAGCACGATGAAACTTCTGTCTAGATGAAAAAGTTAACATTTGTATGCTTACCAAAATAGCTTACCAAAATAATCAAAGTGTAATAAGAGAAATACCAGATGCCGATCTTTAGCCACAATTAAAGCTCTAAAATTATAAGTTAAACTTATTATAAAGCTCACAATATTTGCAATTTATTTATAATGAAGTTATATTTTTAATGCTATGTTAAAATATTTATTGATTTTATTAATTTATTTCATTAGAAGTCATTTTTAATAACTTTGATTTTCATAATAAGTTTTTGTTTATAAAAATACCAATTATGGTAATCATTTCTTTTTACAAATAATGAATAATTAGTATAAAAAATTTTGATTAACCTGAATAAGGAAAGTAAATTTGATAAAATACTCTTATTATAATTTTTTGTGGTTTTTATTGGCCAGATAAAGAAGCATATATATGCGAATGTAATTATAACACCAATAACTAGTAGGATGGCTAGATTCTAAATTGGATTGGGAGTGTTCCAGGCATAAAACCCTTTTTCAGTGATCTTCCAAAATTGAGGTCTACAGGTTGCAATTGTTTTGGTTATTTCATTATCCCCTCATCTGCTCCATGAACGTGTAAACATTTATATTATGCTCCACTTATTTATTTTATGATTTACAGTGCATTTATTATAAAATATGATTTCTTAAATTAGAAAAACTTGACAATTGTAAACTCAATTATATTGAAAAATTCGTAATTATAATGTTTAATTAAATTATAAGAATTTTATGATTTAAGCGTCTCAAGTGGAATCTGTAACTCGAAGTAAATGAACATTTATCGGAGTTTAATTTTATCCTCCATTGTGTCTAGTGAGGTTAAGATCTTAATTTCTTTAAACTTCTCTAAGATCTAGGCTTTATTTTCTGCTACTGCAAACCAAAAATGAATCTGCATTTGTTATGGGTAGATATATATGGAGAAATTTACACAATTTTTTAATTGATAAAATAATGAATTATTAAATATAAAATAAGTAATTTGATCAACTTATTTTAATTTTAAATAAAAATAATAAATTAATAGAAAAATTACAATTAAAGAGGACTTGAAATTACCATTCATTTAAAACATCGAAAATATTTTAATTATATTTTTATCACATTAAATATTTCAAACTTATAAATCACTAATAAGTAATGTGCTTGGACTACTCAATATTGGAAATTGTTACCTCCAGTTTATCATTCCCATTATGTTAAATCAAATGTAATTATCTATAAAGTAATCGACCATATTTAGATATCCCATAAAAATTTTAAGAATCAATTAAAATGGATAAACAATAATTTTATTTTTAAAAGCAAAAATACTTGATTAAGTAACGAATTTATGTAAAAATATTATTTTTAAATATATATTAAAGATTATTATGAATTGTTTTAACACACAAAAATAATTTAAGAAAATAAAATTAAAAAATAATAAATTAAAAATAAAAATTAAAAATAAATTGTATGTTAATCAAAGTTATTAATTTAATGACATTTTCAAAATTCGTCCAACAAAGATACCAAATTTAATTAATTCATTAGCTGTAATTTAATTAATTATTACAATATTAGATTTAAATATTAATTTTTAATAATAAGCTGAATTTTTATCATTCAAAGATGGCAAATGTTATATGGAATTGTTCAACTTTTTAGACATCAGGTTTTTGACTTGAGCTCCAAGACGAATGATCAGAAATACTCAGATTATAACAAAATATTCTACTACTACCTCTCTAATTTTAACTACGACTACTCCATTCACAACAACCTAAAAATTAAAATTTTAAAAGATCATTAATCAGAAAAATTCTAACTTCCACAAAGTTGGTGTAGCTGTACTTCAAAGCAGAAGTAGAAATTACCTTAAGTTTGTATTTTATCAATATTGTTGCTAGTTACCTAACTTAGAATAGGTTTAAATGATAAAATTCAATATTTTTCAATTAAGTTTAAACCATTCCAAATTTAATATAATTAAAACTTTAAAATTATGTAAAGTATAATTCTCATGATATGACGCTTGCTTTATTTTCAAGTCCTTCTCTGTAATAATATGAGCAATATAAACCAATTCCTTCCTGCATAGTTCACTCTCTTCGGAATCTTTTGCTGTTGCTACTCTTTTATTTATTAAAAATAACAATAATTATAAATTAATGTATCATTTCGCAATTTATATTCCTTAATTATTTTTAAATCGACTAAATTTGAACGTAAAAGTTGCGATAATAATCCATTTTAAGATAATAAAGTTAAAGTAATAAAACCTTTTTCAAATCTATAATTGATATCAAAGTATGTTTAAATTGTGTCTCAGTAATCAATTCCAAAAGCATTATCCAGTTTGTTAATTAATGCAATTTGACCTCTGGAACTATTACTCACAAATGTCTTCTCTAGGGTATTTCTATCTTAAAATTGATTGCGGTTTTTATCATATTCTGAAGAGAATAAGTTTGAGCAACGAATAAAATAATGCGAAATCTATTCGAAAGTAATTCAGAGTCGGGATCTTGTACAGATTCTTGTTGATAAAATATTTTTTATAAATTGGTTAATCGTAGGCTTCTGCTGTACTCACAATTGTTTAGGTGCCAATTGTGTTGGTTGTGATAATTTTGAAAAAAAGATTTAAATTCAGGATACTTCTCGTAATTTAAAACAGGTATACCTCTGTGATGTAAATGCATCATAAGGTTTTGAGGTTTTGAGTGCTTTAATTAAAGAATCATAAAATTTTGAGAAGAGTCTTGAGTCTAATTTTGGGTTTATTAACAAATATGTATTTAAAATCAAATTTTCTAGATCAGACCATCCAAGTGCTTAAAGATCATTGACAATAAGCATATGTAATAGTTCATGGCCTTAGTAAACCCCAATAACTGGGAAATAAGCTCCATATTGCTTTTGTTACTTGGGATAATAATGGATATTTTCTAAGAAGTGATAGTGTAAGTATGAGGCTACCCTGTGACAGGATCTTGTAAATCTAAATACACTCCAGTGTAGCTTAACCAGTAATCTTGCAATAATAGTATCATTTAGTCATCATCTGTGCCGTTATAAAAATAGCTATATGATTTAAGTCAGCTGAAATCATCCATATTGAAGCCATTACAATTAATCACTACCAACTATTAATAGTTTTCAAATCGTCTTCAGTTGATGGCAAAAGTAGCATACCTACTGTCAAGAGTGACTTTTCACTTTTCAAGAAGTTCTTTTTCAATTGATCACTTTTAAAATTATAAATTATTTCTTCTTTAAAATCAGCAATTTACAAAAAACCTTGAGAGTGTGATTCGTACACCTCGAAGGCATGAACAAAATTAAGAATAGAAAGTGATATAATTGATAAGAATTATGCTTAAACCACTAATCTATTCCCTAGTCCCTACATTTAATTTATAATTTTACTAAATTATTATAAAATAGAGAAAGAACAGTATATTTGACCTAACAATAATTTAAAGCGTAAAAATTATTTATATTTATTTAATAATTTAAAAAACCTAAGAGATATCTGATACCCCAATAAATTAATTGATATTCTTATAGTTATTACTTAAATGTAATTTCTTATTATTCAAACAGTTTTAATTTTGAGATAATAGACTAAAAAAACAAAAAAAATTATGTTTATAAATAAATTAAAGAAATGAATACAGTTTATTCTAAAACTAGACGAGATCGATCAAAATAATCAGCCTAAAATTGTTTTTTAAAAGACAAGACCAAATATTTCTACTTATTTGAAGAAAAAAATTTTGATGTGGGTAAACCTTAAAAATAAGGATACTCTTCTTTATAGAAAAATAATGCTAATTTGTCATGTATTTATTATTTAATATTTTTGATTTTTTATATTGAAGCCCACAGACTTTTATGGGCCTCACGAAAAAACTAAAAATATTGCTCAAAACTATTCATCTCTCTAAAATAAGAATCTCTAAAATAAAACGACAAATTAAATAAATAAAACCTAATGCTTCAGTTTCATTTCATAGAAAATTGATGTGAGTAAAAGTGATCTGAATAATATGAACAATTTCAGCCAATTGCAAAAATTAGTTCATTAAAGATCAGGCAGCCCATAAAAACAGTAAACTTCAAAGAAATAGGCTAAAGAGTTCAGGAGAATCATTGCTTGAAAGCGATTTAAATTTATACGCTCATGTCATATTTGTAAAAGTATTTGATTTTTTACTTTGTCAATATATAGTGAATTGCAAGAGTGCATGGTTAAAACTTAGTAAAAATAAGAGTTCATGAATTTTGACTTCGATAACAATTAATCATAATCTAAAAAACAAACTTGGCTTAATATAGAAAAAACAATCTTAAGTCGAAGCAAGTAAACTTTCAAAGGGCTGATTGATAAATTTACAAAAAAGGAAATTATACGAAGGTTTCCTTGAAAAGTAAATGAAGAAAAGGAAGAGAAAATTTAAACTAAATAACTTCTCAAATAATCTTCTTGCAGTAGGCATGAGAAGAGAAGGCAGTTACAATTAATACATTTAGAAAAAAACTAACCGATTGTGAGATTCAATAATTTCATAATGATTCAAAATATAATGAATTTTTAGTAGCAGGTAGTAATAAACTTGCTTAAGTTACTAGCATTTAATGAATGATTTTCAGTTTAGGAAAATTAAATCTCACTTTAGCGATAATTTTCTTGAAGAAAACATAAAAAATAAGGTATTGCTTTCAATAAATCACAAGAACTAAGGAAATAATCAATGAAAATTTGAATTTAACATAGAATTAGATAATAATCAACAATTTGAATATAGTTTTTATTTAAATTTTTATTATTAAAGTATTTTTACCACACTCCATCCCTAACAGCTATATTATTCGGGATAGAGTGTGTTATAGTTTGAAATAGATAAAATATTTATATTATGCCATAAAAACAACATTTTATTTATAAAAAACTACATTTAAATTTTAATTAATATTTTTAAATCATTATGACTTATTATATTCTTCTTTTTTATTAAAAAGATTTTAAATTATTTCATTTTAAACAATTAATTTTTGAAGTATGAAATAGAATTAATAATCATTAAAAATTAAATGTAGTTTTTAATAAATGAAATATTGTTTTTATGGCATAATATAAATTAATAACTATTTTCACACTATAATACACTCTATCCCGAGTAATATAACTGTTAGAAATAGAGTGTAGTAAAAATACTTTAATAATAAATATATTAATAAAAACTATATTGAAATTGTTTTATTATCTAATTTTTGGTAAATGTTCAAATTTTTATTGATTCTTAAATAATTGTGAAAAGCTTATCGCAGCCTCATCAAGCAATCTTTCATTAGATAGAAATGTCAAAAAACACTGAGATACAAAGATGACATTATAGCATTAACAACGATTTGAGGGTAGATTCAATAACAATTAACAGTAATTGTTCATCAAGCCTAGGTTTAGAAATTGATGACCCGGAGTCTGTTAAAATTGAAGATTAGGATTTCAGGTCAAGATAGGAAAGATAAAAAGAGAGGAAGGATTATAATTTATTATACGAGAACTTTTAATTATCAATTATTCAAATTGCATTAGTACTAACACTTATTTAAAATCGAAAATGGGAATCTCTCTGATTTGTGTAATCTTCCTCATCTTCATCGTCATCATCATTTTCATCATTTAATTCCCCTCTGTCTGCGGTATTACGAAGCACCAGTCTAACTGCACCTGTGGTCTTACCAGGTAGAACAACTATAAAAAAATTAAAGATCTGTTTTTTGTAACTTACATTTTATGTGAGTGCTCCATCTCCACCTGCGTCTGATCAATACGAAAACTTATTACTATATTAAGTTTTAAAACTAATTAATATATTCCTTTTTGTAAATTATGAATGTAAAATCAAAATAAAAGTATCATCCCCTAGGAAATTGTGGTAGTAACAGAAAATTTAGAGGAAATACTTAGATTCCTTAAGTTAAAAGTCCAAATGGCAATAAAAGCTAAATTATGTCACCTAAGAATAACAGATTATTTACTATTGTAAGTTCTCCATCTTAATAATTAAATTAAGTCTATAAATTTGAATAAGAGTACAAATAAGTTTCTGAAATCAATAAAGATTTGCAATCTTAAAATACCTGCTGAGATAAAATTCAAGAAAATAAAAAGGAAATTTATGAAAAAAATTTAACGAATTTCAGAAAACCAATGAGTAGAAATCTAATGAACATAAGCAGGACTGTGAATGAAAAATCTTAAGTTTATGGTAATATTCGAAATTGCAGAGACAACTATTATGAAGTTAGTATGCATAAATAATCTTAGAAAATGCCTTTATCGTCTAGATATTTTTAGCAAAAGCAAAATTTACTATAATTGACTGAAAGAGAAATAATATTACTCTAAGAAATTTAGGATATTAAAAATCAAGTGATAAATACCATACACTATGATTAATTACATACTTGTACAATTTTCACAGACAATTTAATAAAATAATGTAAAACTACGATCTACCTTAATGATTAAGAAATGTAGATCTTGCAGCAAATTTAAGAAATTAAAAGTCTTAGTTATCAATATATAATATAAATTTAGAGTTATAATTTTATTCTTTAAAATTCAAATTTATCATAGACATCACTGCTTTTAAGATAATAAATACATAAATCAAAACTTTCTTTACTCAGAAACTTTTTAAACATTTTATACTCTAAACTTTGCTTACTAAAGGTTCAAGAAAGAAAATTTAACTTTAGAAAATTAGAAGGGAGGAAGTTGAATCAATAAACGTTTCCTTATTTATTACTGAGATGGAAGGAAGTGACAAAAATCATAAATTTATTCAATATTTTTAGATAAATTAGAGGTATGAACGACACTTATCTAAATATATGGCTTAATAAAAGGGAAAGAATTTGAAATTTAATTTAGAAATAAATTATATTAAAATATTTAGTACCTGTATTATAGCTTTTGTTTGAATATTAATAGTTTATTTTTTCTGATTGCAATTAATTAGATCTATAGCTTAAAATTTGATTGGTATACATGTAAAAGCAAAAAAATTAAGAATAAATTAAATTATAATATCATAAATTATTCAAGATTTGAAAAGAATGAAGTATGAAGTAATGATCTTAATGGACAAATTACTTTTCTAAACATATTTATACTATTCTCTTATTGTGACTTTACTTAGTGGGAGGTTTTGTTGATTTGATTTTAATGTTTAATGAATTTTGCTAGGCATTTATTACAATAATTTAATTAAAAATAAATCAATATTTTTCATTTTATGGTTGGTGTTTGTTCTGGTTGGAGTGATGACTGGTCTCTCTCTCTTTTTAGTGTTTTGTAGTGTCCGTGATACTTATTTAGTTTAAGACTTCTGTATGGTTTAATGATCAATTAAATCCTAATATCTTCAACCTCACCTTCTTCAAATTTTGCTTCTTCATCACAATACTCAAAACTTAAATTATTGTAAGGCAATATTGGCTGTTTGGAGTCTTGAGGCTGCTTAGAAATTTCCTACTCTTCTAAAGGTGAATGATCAATAGCATATTGGTTTAGTTTTGAACTGTCTATTTTGAAGTTATAAAAGCACTGATTTTCTTCTGTTTATTAAAATCAGCAGCCTACTGTTGCTTATGTTGATTGGATGGACAAAGTACTTTTTTATTTTAGATTTTTATCTCTGCTTAATTTTATAAATAAGATTCTTTTCTTGATACTAATCAGCTGTGACTGAGGATTTCTTGAATATTTAATTTAATGTGGTAAGATTATACTTCTAATTATCATCTAGAGATAAACTTGTATTGAATAAATAGTTGAGATTTTTATCATTTAGTTAGAATTAAAAAATTCACCAGGTTGTAGAAATATATATCCAAACTGATTAATTATAAAATATTGATTAAATTTAATGTATAATATTTTAGTACTCAAATGGAATGATGGAGGGTTGATCTTGTTTACTTAGTCTAGTGGCACAATAGCTAGAAATCATCAACTTCCTCCACTATAAGGAACAAATGTTAAATTATTCTCATTAACAATTTCTAACAGTCAATGAAGCTGATTTTGACGATTCAAGTAGCTCGTTAGAAGTTCTGCAATTATTATAAGCGAATAAGCTTCTTTTACTAGAGGAAGAGCCTTAGTGATAAAAATTTTTACTTTTTTTTTAGTTCGCTCCCTCAATCATTTCTCATAATACTTGTAATTTATTTATAATTGTCATTAACATGAAATCATTGATATTTTTTAAATAATTAACTAGTTTATCAATCTTTACTTCCATTAATTTTTTAATTAATATAAAGTATTAATATATAAATTGCTTAAAACTTAATAGGAACATTAGAGATAGATAGATAATAACTTGAAAGGTAAATTAAAATTAGAGATCAAAATTTAATTAGAGATCTCTATTATATAATCAGTATTATTTATTACTAATATATGTGTATTAAATAGGGGCCATAATTTTTTAAAGATGGCATTAGGATTTTTAGAAATATTTACCTACCCTACTTTTTTTTCGTGGAACTGTTGAGATTGACGGAGTGAACATTAAAGAAGTTGTACCAGAAGCTGTTTTTTCTTAAACGACTGAATGAGAGTTCTCAATATGTGTTTTTGAAATTTTTCATGTTTTTTCCATCTCCACAAATTTCTTAGCATTAGTGTTTTTTGTCGTTCTTGCCGCTCACAACATATATTAGTAATAAATAATACTTAATAGGAACATTATACACAAAAACATATTTCATTCTTATATTAATACTTATTAATTTATTATCTTAAAATTATAGAATAATTGACTATATTATATTGGATTAGGTAGTTTTTAGATTAAATTAATAATTAAATTAAACATAAATGACTCTCCGTTTATATTAAAAGTAATTACATATTTAATAGATTATAAATAGCATTATATAAATATATAATAAGATTTAAAGTTAATCGTTTTAATAGCTATAAATTATTTAATCAATAAAATAGAATAAGTTTGATTCAAATTTACTACTTTTTTATGTTTAATAATCTGGAAATAAAAATGCAAATTTTAGATGATAGAGTTTTATATTTATAATTCAAATCTGGATCAATAGAAATTATATATATTTTTATTAAGTATATTTATAGTAAAGCCTATAAATTTATAAAACTCATAATAAATTTATAGAAGATTTGAATATGGAGTGTGCAATTAAGTTAATATTAATATAAAAACTGTTATTTGTGTCATAAAGTATGACTTAATTTTAATTGATTAGAGAGTTTATACAATATAAATAACTGTAAATCACTTTAGCAGCTCTTGGGAGCGAACTTAGAAGAAAAAAAATTTTATCACTAAGCTCACACTAACGTGAAAGTAGCAATTTATTTATTAATTATTACTTTATACCAAACCAGCTGCCCTTTATTCTTGAAACAATATCAATAAAAGTACTCATTTCAGAAATTTAGGACTGAGTGTTATCTGCTCTTCTCCTGTAAGAAGGTAGAAGTCAATGCTATCAAATGACTTATTCATTAGATTAACAAGCCACATCAACCTTTTATCCTCCCATTTTTTGTGATAAATATAAATAATTTTATTATTTAAATTTGTGAGAATAAATGAATATAAATCACAAATGTATATTAGTTTCTACAATTTCACAACTTTTTTAATTTTAACTAATTCTTTATCTCATGAAGGTTCTTCAAGTTAGATATTTTCACACTAATCAATCTCATCGCTGGAAACTAATTGAAGAATTAAAAATAAATTAGAATGCTTACAGGTAACTACAATTCAAGCAAATGATGTATATATGTTATCATATCTTCGCTTGACCAAATATACCGATTCTAAGTCATAGATTTGTTCACATTATTCAATTCTGTGCTTTTCAATTCCAAAATAATTGTGAGTCCATCGATTTTTCTCTTATTTATTCTTTAAGCTAAATCTTCACAAATCTCAGAAATATTATCTTTGAATTAATCTTTTTATGGAGTGGTCTGAATGTAGTGCTGGCAGATATTGATTTTAAGCAAGCATCATCATCGTCTTCCTCATGAAAGTTTTGTGTAATTCCAAGAGCAGCTCTGATTAAGAAATATTAAATTTTCTCAGTTAAAATTATTTAAATTTCTGGAGCTATTTCTATAATTTGTTGGCAAATTTAAATACCTTAAGATTACAATACTAACTCTGTCATCCTTCCTATACCAGGAATCTTTCGCAATATAAGCTAACCCATGAATTCTAAAATAATATCTTTGTCGTGCTTCAGATAGAACTAACCATTTGGTTTGTTTAAATGTGATGCAAATTTTTGCATGCATTTTATTGCAAGAAATTCCTGCACTGCAAATTAACTAAGTTGCTTCAAATATTTTAGTTCTAATCTCCTCTACTGCCTTCTATTTGCTATCTTCATCATTTAGATTATTGAAATTAGATAATTTGTGAGGTTTAAATTTGCTTCATCAGAACCCTAAGATTCAAAATTAGGGTCATATTCTAAATGAATAGATTGAAAGACTTTGGAACTTCCTTGTGCTTTTTAAGGTTACAGTTAACTAAAACTAAATCTGGGCACAAATTCTTTGCTAATATCCTGGCATTACGGATCTTACACCGCATTTCTAGCTGCATAGTTTGGAGAACTGATCATAGATTCACCCCCAATAGACAAAGAGACATTTGCAAGTGCTGGGTTGTTTCTTATCTCAACTGCTGCATAAAACATATCCATGACAATATGGACCCAAGTTCTATTCAAATATCTATCTTTATTTCTTTCCGTTTCCTTAATCTTTTATCGCACTTTTTTACAGTTTTTCATAAGATTTCCTTTTTTTATGCTGCTCAATCTTTTGAAAATGAAACTTGGCAATATCTTTTGCAGCTTGAATCCTCTCCATTTGCTAGCTTTGTGAGATATGTAATGAAGAGATTGATGATCTGATTTTCTCATTTAAACTATATCTTGAGCCTATTAAAGACTAATTAAAGTCCTTCTAAATTACGAAGTTCCTTTAGCTCTGATATAGTTCTCATTTTTGATTATGATTTTTTTAGCTTGTGATTTCCACTTTTTGTCATTTTATACTTTTAAATCACTGTAGCTATAAATTTGATTTTCTTCCTGAGTATATTACTTTTAACTTATATTCTAAGCTTCTTTAGATTCTTTAATTTTACTCTCTTCTTATAAATT
>ARYC01005381.1:0-39120 GCA_000711775.1 Oxytricha trifallax | reverse complement strand
TCTAGTTGATTTAATCTTTAAGTGATTTACATTAATAAGGAACAGCCAATAATCTATGTGAAGATATTGTAGTCTCCAACCCTGGAAAGCTGTAACCTAGTTGAGGATGAATTTCCTTGACTGTTTAAAGGATTGAAATAAATTTTGAATTTTCTCTAAGTGTAACAAACATCACTTTCACACTAACCAAAATTCGCTCTGAGTTTCCAGTTGGATTAGCAACTCCCATATTGATACTTTGAGTAAGTATGGAAGGAGAATTTTGTTAGAGGACACTTCATGTGACAAGCTGTTGAGCTGGGATTTATTCATCTAGTAAACATAGTATTCCTTCATCCCAAGGTTGACTGTAACCTTACGTTCTCCATTTACAGTCTCAATGAACTCTTCCATATAGGTCTCATTTGAAAGGTTGTATTTATCCTTCTCAGACAAATCACTGTTCCTCATCATTAAATGGTAAAGCTGGATGATATTCAAGAACTTCATGAGCTTCTTAATTTTGTCCTGGTCTCTACTTTTAAATCTCAGGAAGGAAACAACACTTGGCTATTAATCATCCTTTGCAAGTGGTAAATCCTAGAAGTCAAAGTTGCCATTCTTGGTTTCATCCATTGGCTTAGACTCTGAGAAAATCAGGCAGCGGAGCATATCTGCTTACAGCTTTTTCATTTGGATTTGTAAATATAAAATTATAATCTGGAATTTGAGATTAGTTTAAGTGGGGATTATAGATATTTCTACTGAGTTGCCTGCCTTGAAATAGCTGCAGTTATCTCTATACTTTAAATTCAGAACAGGTTTGCCTAGTAGTGTAACAACTGGAAATAAAGTAAGGAAGATTCCCTGAAATTCCCTACTCATCTTCTTATAACTGTAACAAACATCACTCTGAGATTTATGAGCCTGAGCTCTTTGATTTAGTTGAAAGTGTTTCAAGAGAGCTATAGGATTAATAATTGCAGTAATACAGTTACCCTAACTTAACTCAAACCATTAATTAAACAATTCCTTTGAACTAGGGTGCAACCCTAACCTAGAGATAAACTCCAGGAAGAGCTGCTTGAGGTTTCCGCAGTGAGAAATTGTAATAATAAATCGTGCTGCTACTAGTCTCAAAAGATGAGAGGAAAAGTAAGAGTAATAAAACCAAGCTGACTTACCTCACCAGTTCACCTGGTAAAGCAACGCAACTTAACTGAACTACTGCCCCTTAAACTCTGACCTAACTTGTTTCAAACTTATACCTATAAAGAGTTAACAAAATATCTAAACCCAACTGAGGAGGGGTTTCAAAGTCAGGTTAGCTTAACTTGAATAAGCTTAAAGTAAAGTAGTACTGTAGTACTTTTTTAAACAAGTAAACCAACTACAAACTGTGAAGCCAGTCTAACTTTGACTTTACTATTAGAATACTGCCTGAGCCGATTTACGCTTGAGGCTTTTACACCTCTCTACAGTCAGGGTGAGTACCTAGGCCAGTAAAAAAAGTCTAAGTACCAACAGGAAGCAAATAACTTGTAACTACACTTTAAAGAAAAACCACTCTTAGTGAGCAAGTCAAAAACAAAAGATTCAGGCAAGTCAAAAGTATCAAAAAATCAAAACTAAAAAATTTCTTAGCATCTTAGGTTCTACCAGTTTGAATATTCAAACGGCTGGTCCTCGGAAACGAGGTTAAATTCGATTCATTTTTATAATGAATTTACAATTTGACTAGACCGAAGCGTGGCCCCTCTGGTAAAATTAAAAAGTAGCAATTTAAGGAGGAACAACCTAGTTAGGCTAGTCAATTTGTATGTTCCCCCAATCAAGCTGAAACTAATTGAAGCTGCGTGGACCAGCCGGCCAAACGATAAAGAACTTCATGCTTGGTACTCTCTGCACGGTAGTTAGTATTACAAGGGTCGTTATTCAAAGTAACCAATAGTGTTGGAACAATCCTAGCGCTGATATTAGTGGAGGCTTGATTAATCTTTTTAAAAATTAATTCAACATAATCAAAACCAGTTTTGAAAATCAAATCAAATTAAGATCCAGTAACAAGAACAAAACAAGAACATTAACCAGTAGAATTAATAAGACTATTAGTGCTAAGTATTTCTTTAATCTCTTTTTTATAGGTGCTAACATTTATGATCATAATTACTTAGGAGCTCGAGCATGTACTAGATCTTATAAAATCAAAATCAAGCAAAACATTTTTTATCTTAACTTTTAATATAGGTACTTTAAGAACTTCACGTTGATTTGATGAGGCCTCAAGAAAAATGCTAGCTACTTGTGAATTTAATTACTAGACCTGCCCTTTTTTTTGATTATTGTTTTAACCTTTTTATTTATAGATACCTTTAAGATCTTTCAAGATTAATTAAGTGGCCACTTAAAGTTTGAGACAACTCTGATAACGCTTGAAAACAAAACCACTTTCTCTTTAATCATTTTTATAGGTACCCTGAAGATACACTGACAATAGAGAAGTCTACCTTACTGAGGCAGAGTAGCTGAGCTAAATTAAAAAATTTCAAGGCTTTAATCAAAGTAAGTAAGAACCTAAAACTCTGCCCAAATTGTTAGTACTTTAATTACAGAGAGTGTAACAAACATCACTCATGCTTGAGTGAATTTTTTTAATTAATGTAAGCCTTTTTTAAGAACCAGAACTCTGTTAATAGAACAGTCAATCACAGTAGTTAGACCCTGTCAGATCTTTCAGGTAAGTTAGTTAGCGAGTAAATAAAAATCAAAATCTTTTTAGGGCCTCTACTTTTAGGAACTATATTTGTAAATCAATGAGGGATAAAAGGCAAAGAATGTTAACACAATTATAAGAAAAGGACTTAAAGCTTTAGAGTATAGATAATGAAATAAGCCTAATAGAACCCAATCATAGAGAAACTTACTTCAGGTATCAGTGGTTAGTGCTGATAGGATTTTTTGTTTTGATTTTTAAAAGTCTAGTTAACCTGAAACCCTGCCAAAATTTTGAGATCTCCAAATCAAGATCACTGCAAGTGTAACAAACATCACCGATGCCTCCTTAGTGATTTTCAGACTCAAGACTTAATTCTCTTAGTGCCAAGGCCTTGGCTGAGTGGCCAACGATTACGTGTTTGTGCTAGTTCGGTGGCAAGAAGTTTTGAAGAGGAAGGGTAGTTTGTTGAGTGCTTTTCATGAGAGTGATCTATAGATAGTAGTTTTAAAGAAAGCCCAATAGAGTGAATTAGACAGTAAAGGATTTTTCCTTGCTCGAATAGTAAGAGTCCAGTAGAACCTGGTCTTAGGTCAACTTACTTAGGGTCTTAGGGGTCAGTGTTGGTAGAGGGATTTTGTTGGGCTGAACTGTGAAGACTGGAAAAGCTGAAACGCTGCCCAAATTTTGAGATTAGCTGGCTGTGATCTATAGACGTAAGTTATGAACATAGAATACTAAAGATGGATAATTGATTTTTTCAACTCAGGTATGAAGAGGCCTGCAGATATAATATATCATCACACTTACCTAGGGTACAGGTAGTCTGAGTTGATAAAGTCCTTTTCTCCAAAGTAGAATCAGAAGACAGGAGAACCTGAAATGCTGCCAAAATTTTGAGTTGGGCAAAACCGACATGAGCGTAACAAACATCACTCATTAAACCTTCGGGTTTTTTGAAGACTACCTTAGTTAAGGCTGCTCACTGGGGTTTAACTATAGGCTTGGTTAATTAAGCGTATAGAATACATACTAGACGAGAGGTTCAAGAACTAAAACTGCGGCAGCAGTGGTGTAGGCAGGAAGATAAGAATTGTTGACAGCTGTTAAAGAGCGCTGTCGATTAAAACTTTCGAAATTTAACAATAGACTAGACCTGGAGTTTCGCTTATTTATAGATAAATCGGCCAATCGCGTTGAGAATATCTCGATTTAAATTGGATTATTAAAAGATTAGAATTGGTCATAATTAAAAGGTAAGAAGGCAAATTTTGATGAAAATGAAACATGAATTATTCACTTCATAAAATGCTTTCTTAGGATAACATAGCTTATATTCTGTCAGATAATTTCTAAAGTCCTTTATTTTCTTTTAGAGTTTAGAAAGGAAATTTTTGCAGATTTTCAATCTTACTAAGTTACTATCAACTTCGCCAATAACATGATAGCTTAATGCTGGAATTATTAACAGTAATAATTTTATTATTAAGAATAAAAATATGTCAAGATAATCTACTCTCAATTTTCAAAGGAAAAGAAGTAATAATGATAGTATAGAGGAGTCCAAGACAGCAGTTGACTATCAAAAATATATTCATAGAACTCCATTATCAGCGATGAGTTCCTGGACTCCAATTCCCTATAAGATATCAAACCCAGCAGAGTGAAGGTGCAGGAGAAGACCATCACAAAGTGGACGCCAGTGGTCTTGGGCAAGCTCTTCCCTAATGTGATTTAGAAGTCCAAGTTCACCTACAGCTCGGGCAAGGTAATCAATGCCGGCGAGGTGCCGCCTCATGTGTCAGAGTTGGCGGGTGGTGTCATTATCAAACTCCCCTCGGAATCAATCGCCGAATACCTGAAAAAGAATGTTGATGTTTGTTACATGCAAGAGGATGATGAGCTGTGTGGGTTCTTGGAGACTTATCTTTAGAGTATTAAATCTGGGAAGGCTGCGGCTTTCAATTAGAAGAAAGCAGGCAATGGAATTGGAACTGCAGGGCCTGACAACTAGCAGAGTATGGTAACTCTGAACCCCGATCTCGCAAAGAACTCTAAAGTCATGCAGAAAATACTTGAGAGTATTGGCAATAAAAAGAGGGCCAAGAATGCAGATAAAAACCCATTCTTAAAGAAGCGCGAGGCCAAGCTGGCCTGTAAGAAATTAGATGCTGTAAGCCTGTACTTTAATGATCACTTGAAGCCCAGGCAGATTGCCAAGAAGTTGAGGATAGGGGTAGACATGTTTATAGGATAGTTGAGAAGTTCAAGCATGAGATTCAACACACGATTCATGAACCCAAGGCCTTGCAAAAAGTGGGTCGAAAAGGAGTTACTGATAACCCTCTCCTGCTTGATTCGATTCAAAGTTATTTGGAGCTGAATGGTATCTACCAGGTCACTGGTTAGAAGCTGTACAACTATCTCAGAGAGTTATCTGAAAATAACCCTGAGGCCTCAGCTCTCAAAGTGCCTTGCGTAGCAACCTTGAACAAGGTTTTGAAAGAGAAATTCCATTTAAGATTTGGGAAGACCCAGGCTGCCAATACCAAGTATCGTGACCCCAGCTATAACGATAAAAGGCTGTGGATAAGTCGCCTGCTTTCGCAGTTCCTACTTGAGGATGCGGTGATCATTTCAGTGATGAAAGCAACTTTAGGTTTGACTCGATGCCCCCAAAGTAGTGGGCTTTCAATATCAATGATATGTATCGACAAAGCAAAAGTCAATCACGACTGTAACAAACATCACCTGCTGGCAACCCCATTCTGGTGGGCGATTCTAAACTTTTGTATGGCCAATAATTGCTTGGTAGGTTTTAGGATTATAGTGCCAGTGACTAGGAAGTGATTGGCGACTCTGCTTTACCAAATTTTAGGATAACCCCTATAAATATCGCCTCTGAGCCATCTAATCCTAAGTTGCAAAATTCTCCAATTTAAGCCTCAAAATCTCGAAAATCGCAAGTTGAAAGTGAGGCTTCAAAATCCTAAAAATCGTAAGCATTTCATCATAATTCAATCAAAACTTTCATAGAAAAGCCTGGAACTTTTCAAGTCAAATTCAGCATAAGGGAGGTTAGGAATCTGAAAAATTAGAGGCCTCGATCTTGGGTAAGAGGACGCCTGCAAAATCAAAAAAAGTCTTGAAATCCAGCAGCCTGGGTTCTTCAAGTATTGATTCGAAGAACGTAATTTTCTTGGTTTTATATAGTTTAGAAAAATTCGAGATTTTAGGCCAGGACATCCTAATAATAAACTCCAGCTATAAATCAAAAGCAACTCTGAAGAAAGATCTTTCCCCAATTCCTGAAGTGCCAGAGAGCCTGAACCAGTAGTTGAGCTTGACAAAATACTTTCAGAATTTCAGGATCGCAAGCTCGGTCAAGTCAGTGGTTTCGGAGGATCTGCCGGCGAAGAAATTGAGGAGTGGGTTCACTCTAGTCCTGGATCGAATTGCCAAGTTGAAGTTGTCAAGCTCGAGGAAGAAATCGGTTGACTTGGTGGGAGACAAACATAAGGAGAATCGGTTTGGGATCACTCCTAAAAAGCTAAGGCTGTCCTAGAATGTGAGCAGCGCATCTATAGACCAACTCAGCGAGAGTCGAGGTAAGATTTGCTATTGATTGAAAATGGAAATATAGGCTTCAACTTGAAGGAAGAGAGCGAAAAGTTTGAGCGTGATATAGAGAGCATCCAAGACTACTTTGATGACAAACAGGAAGCCTTCAAGTTTAAAAGCATTGCAGAATACCAGAGTGAAATGAAGCAAAATCTAGGTAGCTAGGTATGAAGGTGAGGGAGCTTTCGATCTAGAAGAGCCCCAATAAGAGGCAGCAGTTCTCGATGTCATTTATAGCGGCTATATCTCAAGACCGAATCCTCTCAAGTCAAATCATAGAGGGCGCTTTCGACTCCTCCCTCTTCGAGAATTTCATCTATCATACCTTGCGAAGTGTGAGAACGGACAAAGATCTCAACTCTAAGTAGGTTGTACTCTTGATGGATAACGCTGTCATTCATAAGTATTCAGAGATGCTCGAGACAGGCAGGAAGTTCAAGGTGAATGTTCTATTCAATGCCGAGTATTCGCCCTGGTTGAATCCTATAGAGTAGCTCTTCTCGTTCGTCAAGAGGCAACTCAAAGTGGACACTGTAAACTCCAAGTAAGATAATCCCATTTAACATCTCTAGGCAGCAGCTCGTGAAGAGGGTCTCTGAAATCGTACAGAGCTTAAGTGCTGAAGACATTCAAGGCATGTGGGTGTTCAGTATCAAAAAGTGGCTGCACACTCTGCGCTATGGATTTGTCTGATGATGTTTGTTACGGAAGCAATTTGTGTTGCTGAGCCTATTAAAGGGAATCCCCCTTTATAAAAGAGTAATTTATAATACAAGGCTATAATTGTAATAATAATAATCAATCATGGCAATTGCTATCGCACTTTCCCACTTTGTATTTGAGGCAATCTTGACATAAGCTTATGAAAGCAAGCAACCCTTCGAACTGGATTCCGATCGTGCTTCTTTAGATGGAGGTCCCCTCAATGCAGGATCTCTCTAATGTATTAGCATGCCAATCACCGCCCTTCCCATTTCAGCTTCTTAAACTGCGATGGATAATGCGAATGACCTTCATACATATGCCTATTACACTTATAAAGCTCCTGTCTAATTAAGCTATGCACTCTATACACTTGGTAATCATACACTGCAAAAAGAACTAATAAAGGGCAATTTATCTCATATTTATTCATAATTATCAAACACACTACACTTCAAACGAAAAGGGTTTAGGGGTTTTGAATTACTCATCGAAGGGGGTTTTGGGGTTTTGAAATATGGTCCAGGGGTTTCTGGGTTATGAAAATTCGTTTTTATATATTTAAGGGGTTTTGATTAATTGGTCTAAAGGGTTTAATATTAAAAGCGTACACATATTAATTATTTATTTATTTTTATTTTCACATTTTCCCATTTCATTTATATTTTAACAATATTAATAAGTAAATAACTCACTGGCTATACTAACTTTGTAAATGAGCTGGCACTGCAACAACAGTGGTTGATTCTTAGGTGTTAGACATCATATTTATACTTAGTTTATAACTATAAATTTTATAATTTTATGCTTAATATTTTTAATTTTGGTACCAACTGAGTATAAATTTAGGTTGGTACTGGTACCAATTAGGTTTTGAACCATTTTGGAACTTTTCCCTTAAAACTTCATTAGTTTAAAACTAGGTACTAATTAAGTTTTGGTACTATTATATTGGTACCAATTAAAATTAAACGAATTTAGTACCAGTACTAATTAAATTTAAACAAATTTAGTTCTAATTTAATGGTACTAAATTGATAAAAATGGATCTCAATCTCTGCAGTTTGTTACAGCTTCTGCAAACTTTCTCCACGTATCTTTGCAGGGTTGACCTCCTATAAGATGCCCATATTTAATAGTAAGATTTTAAACAATAGGATCCAGAAGTCTATGAGTTATAATTTGAAATTCATTAATAGGAAGAGGAACAAAGATGGAATCACTCAATGATCAAATGAAAAGAGTCTAGGCTGAAGAAATGATATCAAGATTCAGAAGTAAGGAAGATCTCTATCGATACCTAACTTTACATGGTAGATAACTTTATGACTATTAACATATTATACAGTTGGTTTATTCCTTCCAACTATGGAAGGTACCAAAATTTCATTCTTGAAAGCAATACTTTGTGAGGAGAAGAAAGCTTTTAAAAATAAAGAGATTAAACTAATCGAAATTCCCAACTACCCTGAGATTTCAGTCACTAATCTTTATGAGGATGCCATGTAAGATGAGGAAGTGGTTGTTTACCTTCCTACCAAGAAAAAACTCTCTAATAAACTACCAGAGAGGAACTTTTTCTTTGGTGTTCTTGGTACAATAAAAGCGGAGTATCTCAGAGAAATAATTGAAGAAGCACATAAGCAACGATATTCTATCTCTCCTGAAGACTAGAAAAAGCAAGGCATTCTAATAGGCTCAGCTTGGCTAGAGGAACTTAAGAAGCATCCTTATCTTTCAAGTAAGCTTTGACATATAACTTTGTAGGAAAATTTGGCACTGGCATATATCTTATGAGAGAGCATGCAAAGGTTCACCGAGTCGCAGACAATTTATGAGGTGAGCAAGAGGCTTTATAAAGATGTCTAAAAACCAGATGATATGAACATAGATGCAGGAGCTGGCACTAAGAGAAGAAATATGGGCCCAAGCAAGCCATAAGAAGAGGAGAAGAGAGAAGCCAAACCCCTTTATGGGTTAGTTTAATATGTGAACTTATTCTTCATTTAAATCTAAAATTTATTTATAAACATTCATTCTTCCCTCTCTCGCACAGACTGTTGTCTTATCTACGCTCACTCTCTTACAGCTGCTTTGAATTAAGTCTACTGTATCGATGGGCAAGTCATGCATAAGATGATACAGCAGCAGCTTCTTGTAGTGAGTCTTGATTTAACTCCAGTAGAATTCAATTCCATTAAATTAAGGGCTATAAGGAACGTTGTATACAGGAGTTATGTTTAGCTCTTCATAAGCTTTCTTAGACTCCTTAGTCTTATGAACTGAGAGGTTATCAACAAACAGGATGATCTCTTGGTTACTATACTTCTCTCTGAGCTTATGTAGGAACTCTATATACTACTCTCGCTTAATAGAGCGAGGGTGAATAACATAACTCTCAACCTGAATCTTCACTAATACCAGCTAAAATTGCATGGGTGACTACCTTCACTTTTTAATCATAGACTTCTATATTATCATACTTCTTATACCAGACTTATTAATAAAGGTGTTGAATGTAAACACTGCTTCATCAGCGTGTATGAACTTGATGTTATGAGTAATAGCTCTCTGCATTTAATCATATATATAGTTTAAATTATTACTATAAAATGGCACTGTAAAATCAATCACTCTCTTCACTCTGTTGACAGTCTTGAAAGTAATACCATTTCTTCTATAAATGTTGGCTATAGTCTAAGGAGAGATGCGCATATCAGGAAACTTGCGATGAAACATTACAGCTCGCTAGTCTAGAGGAAAGTGTGCCCAATACTTTAAAGTCTTAGAGTCACAGAGGTAGTCAATATGGTGCTGTGAGAACTTTTATTTTCTAGTAGGATGCTTTAAGTACCAGAATTAAAATGCTAAACAGCTAACATGCAGTGATACCTAACAGTAGAGGCACTCTTGTGTAAGAGCTTTGTTATAGCTGCATAATTCAATACTGGTTTGACTTAATCTATATTAATACTCGTACCATACCTAAGCTTTAGCATTAAATCTAAATATTACTCGTCATGAATAGACCCTAAATTTCGCTAATTTCTATTTCTCATTTTGCAAATTGGCCTAATTTCTCTACTAACCCCAATAAGACCCCAACTATACCCTACAAATCAAAGCACTTATAAACCTCACTAAGGGGTTTTGGGGTTTTGAATGCTGAGTTAGTTATGGCTTTCATAACAAAATAAATTAATTTATACTTTAAAAATGGGAGGAGTTTATTAATGTAATTTTTTATTTTAGAATATTTATATAATTATTTAGAGTATCTTATTCAAAGTAATAAGTTATAAAATATAAACATTTATTTTTTTAAATTTCAGATTTAATATATTTAAAGAAATTTAAAAATTATACTGTGTTTACAATTTAAATTTTTACTAAGATTTTCTTTCATCTTCTCTTTATGAGATATTATTTCACATTGCTATTCTATTTTAAAAACTTTAAATAATTATTAAAAGTCAAATTAGTGGCTTTATTCTATATAATATAAATTTTTATTGAATAAATTAGCCCCCCAAACTTTAACACTTATTCATCCCGACATCATCCTTTTATTCATTATAAATAAACTTTCTTAACTAATGTTTTATTTTATGTTCTGGTGGGCAGACTGAAGCAGTAAGAGAGAAAAACTTTAAAAATAAATAAAATTAATTTAATTTAAATTAATTTAATTTATTTAAAATATACATTAAATTTAATATATTCTGTTATTTTATTTAAAATGATGAGTAGTGTAAAAGTGTGAATAAAGAGATTGAATTAGTAAAATATAGATGTGATAAATATATCGAGAAGAAATAGAATGTATATGAAACAGTTTTGATTTTATTGATAGTTTAGAAAATTAGTTCTATAATGTTAAGGTTTTTTAGTAAGTAAGCATGATAGAACATATTTTCTGATAAATTTTACTTTTTACTTTCATAACAACTCTAATCATTCAAAACTTGAATAAAATACAAAATTATTAATAAAATATAGTAGAGAAAAGTATTTTTTCATTATAATCGTTAATAAAATAAAGTTGATTTTTATGATTATTGAATTAAATTTAATAATATACACCATAAGTTATTTTGGTTTTATATTGTTCGATTCTAGAAACACCAACACCACCGTTAGTGCACTATTTCATTTAAAACCCTAAAATATTTAAATATATATTATTTAAAAAATATTAGATTAAGATAAATGTTTGATATTGTTTAAATGTTATTATTATCATTAAGTTATATTCAATCAAATTATATATAAATATTTATTTCTTGAAAGTAATCTTTAAATATAGAGGGTTTGGATTATTATCTATAATGAAGTTTAAAAAGAGATGATAGTTATGGTGATCATAGCTACTCTAATCATTATGTTCATTGCTTAAGAGAAGTACCAACACCACCGTTAGTGCTTCCACCGTTGTGAGATCCGAGTTCTGGTGTACCAGAATAAATTGTCATTAGTATAGCTAAAGTTTAACTAAAATAGAAGCAAATTGTAAATAATGTCAAAATCAATATTTATAATTAAGAAAATTTCTTGATATTTTATATATATCTATATATTTTTAGCAATTTCGCTTATTATATTACCCTATTACTATTTAAATTTTAATTAATATAAGATAAACTTAATTATTATCAATAAAAATAAGATTTTTAAATTTTAAAGTTGCATATGATTGAACCAAATCTAATTTTGTTTAGTAAATCATGATTATTAAAAATCATTTCTGTTTATTTAATATAAACCCTTGAAGCAGTAAGAGAGTAAGAATTATAAGAAAGTCCACCTTGGGCATTGTTGGTTTGGCAAATGGTCTATTTCTCTGAAACACACCGAATAATGCTGTAATGTACAGTTAGAGTTTCTAAGGGTCTCGAGGACTGAGATTGATCCTTGGATGACGAAGGTTCTGTTCTTGGCCTCGTTGGCGTATGAAGCGTGTGCCTCCTCTTCACAGGCGCAGCAGTTGGACTGGCAGATTTGTGAGTATTGAGTATCGGGTACTGTTGACAAGAGATTTTGTTGTAAGACTAATCACTTAAAATGAGAAGTTTTATCAATCAATTTCTGTATTGTTAAAGTTTATTTATTTTATGAAATGCCTCTTGACTGTATCCAGTGTTCAAACCAGCACCTAATCCTGGTAACTCAGAGAATTCTTTATAAAAATTACTTATAACTTTAAAATTAAGTAAAATAAGCTAAATCTATTAATATTTGTTTTAAAAATTGGCATGGGCACTCTGGGAGCTCAACGGATGGAAGATCACCGAAGCTAAGATTGCAAACATAAAATTTTAAAATCCCTCCTTAGCTAATTAATCTAAATAGGTTTATATATCTTCATTGAGTTGAAGATCACCTCCGTTGCTGTTTTATGCGAGGGTCTTGCTGTTCATTTGAGCAAGTTTGTTCTTCATGTTACCAGCGGCGAAGGTACCAGCGACGAGAGCGAGGAGGATGATTGTTGACTTAGTTTTCATTGTGAGTAGTTTAATTTAATCTGTTTTGATTATATACATATAGGAGAGACAATCTATTTATACAAGAGCTTCGTTGCTAAATTAGGCAACTTAACAGATCCAAAACAACGCCGCTTTGTAAATCAAATTACTCTGTCAAATTATATAAAAATTTGAAATATTTAATAAGAAGTGAATGAAGCATATTTTAATTGAGAAATAATACATGTTATAGAAGTATTATAAAGATTTAAAAACTATAATTGTTGTTTAAACTCTGCTGTTCTCCAAAGTTTTGATTAATTTTTTGGTGATTTGAATATCCTTATGCCACCGATATTTATACGGGTAGGCTTAGTTTTGTAGCTGATTTGCATATGTGATGTTGTTCAATTTAGGTTTGTTGTTATAATGATCATCCGAGTCTTCAACTTTTCAAATACATAAATTACATACAAAATATAAAAATATGTTAGAAATTGAACTTTTTTGTTGCGAGTAAATTATTCGAGAAAATTATATAGATCAAGTTATTGTTGCAAAGTTATGTGATGCTTTAAATTAAGCTGTACACAAGTTTAATCATTGAATTTATTACATTATCAATTTAATTCTAAGCAACTCAATTTACACTCACTTTTACAAAAAGAGAAGCATAATATTTTCACGAATGAGGGATTAGTAAAATATAAATCAATTTTAAGATAAAAATACCAATTTAATTAAAATAGGTTATAGTATAAAGTTTTTTAATCTTAAAATGGGAAATAAAGAGTCTGGTTCTCAATAATCTGAGTAGAATAGTTAGCAAGTAAGTTACTCAAATATTCATTATTACTATTGTAGAAAATAGGAAGTAATCCCTAAATGGCTTCAACCGAATTTCAAAGTATGCAAATGAAAAGTGTTAATAAAAATGACAAATCCAATTCGAATAATAAGTCATAAAAAGCATAAAATCAATCAATGAATAATAATTAGGATTCATTCAACAACCCATTTGCATAGTAAAACGCATCTCATTTAGGCCCACCATAAAGTAACATTTCGTTTAACTAAAGTGGGAAGAATATGTAGAGTTCATTCAATGGAAAGAATTCCCCAAATATAGGCAAAAATAGTCCCAATAATAATAATTCAAGTTTTAAAGAAAATGATGACGATCATATGATGGTAATGGATGAAATTTAGCAGTAAAAAGTAGACGAATTCAAACGTAAATAGAGTCGTAGAAAATCTGTGATGGGTGGCTCATAAGTACTATAAAATACTACAGACACCGTAAAATTGGCGAATAGAGTCAAAGAATTGAATTTCTTCGATGAGCTTCCTTCTAAATTAGATTTGATAGACTTCTATAGGCAAAACAATCTCCCTCCACTAAATTTGTTTCCAGATTTACCTGAAAATTACAAAGAGACATTTATGATGGTAAATATTGCCAGAACTCAGCCTCAAATGTTTGCTAGTTCTTATTTGGAGAAATTTCGAAATAGATTTGTTAATGCAGAAGGGTAATAGGGAGGTAATAATGCTACTACTTATGTAACAGTTGATAAAAGTAAAGTTATTCAGACTTATAAAGCTTAATTTTTTAATACAATTATGCCTAAAAAATTAAGCCTTTTGCTTTGATAATTCATTTTATGAAGGTCTATATCCTTTAGAAGAATGCATAACAAAATTGCGTAAAATGCAGCCAATAGAACCTTTACATTGGAGTCATGAATTATATTGTGCCTCAAAAGACCATGCAGATGATATTGGACCTCTAGGTTTATATGGTCATGATAAACTGTTATTATATTTTATTTTACATTTATTTCATTAATAAAATCTCAATTTTTGTTTAGTTCCCTTGGTCTAAATATGTACGATAGAATTAGATGTTTCTCAGATAAAGAACCTGGCATGCTAACTGAAAACGTGGCTTTTGGAAGTTATCAACCTCTTGAAGCTCTGATATTAATGTTGATAGATGATGGTGATATTTAAGATAGAAAAATGAGAGAGAATTTGCTTGATCCTGCAGTGCGGTATATTGGGTTTTCTACCGGCAAGCATAAATTTCAGACTGGTATGTGATATAAAAATAAACTAAAAGTTTTTGAAAAGTAATATAAATCAAATTATAATAATATGTGTGTAGCTATGCTGTGTTTTGAATTCTTGGACAAAAATGAGGTTAAATACATGCATGAATAAGTTAAATATACTGGCAAATAGTATCAGCTTTTGTGAAGTTACTTTGAAAATGAAATATATAATATGATTCTTATCAAATTTCTTAATTAAATGTTAAATGATCAATATTTTGATTAAATTAAATGAATCATTATCTGAGTCTACGATATTTTGGGAAAAGTAAATACTAAATCAGTTAATTTTTATTTTATTCTAATCTACTTACTTTAGCTAAGTAACTAATCAGTTCTAACTTATAATTAAATTTATAACTTTAATATTTTCAATACTAACAATTTATAAAAAAATTAATGCGTTGCCGAAGGGGTTTAGGGGGTGTCTAATTTAAGGATTTATAGTTTTTTATAATTTCATGTTTGTGAATGTATCAGTAGTAACAATATCAATAACCAGGGTATTAGCAACCACCAGCTATGGGCTACCAACAACAACAGCCATACTAACAACAACAAGCATACCCTTAGCAATAGCAATAACCATACATGCAAGCACAACCATTATATAATTCATATTTTTTGGGGAGATTTTATATGAATTTTACTGAGTATAAACATTAATTTATTTTCTAGCACCTGCACCTCAGGTTGTTATGGTCCAATAGAATGAACCACAGGGTAACTAATAAGATATTTACAGTTTATGAAATTCACTTTATTTATTTATATTTATGAATATTGAATTTTAAAACTGCCCAAGCTGCAAGAAAGGTATGATGCACAAAGGTAGAATTTATTAAATTTTTTATACATTACTTCCTATATTTTAAATAGAAAGTGGGGATGCTGGACTTGTTTGGTATGTCTATTCTGTCTCCCAGGACTCTGTTGCAAGTGCGCATGGCACAAGAGAATGAAGTGTGTCAACTGCAGTCACACTCATTATTAATTAAAGTTTTATTCTTATTTATCTTTAAATTTATGAATTTTGTGGACTGTTGTGCTTTAAATTAGCTATATAAAAAATTAAATTTAAGAATTTAAAGGATTTGTTAAATGAAATTTATATTATTGCTTTGAAAACTTAGACATTATAAATGGAAAGTGTTAATAAGTCTAATTAATTTATATTGAAATAATATCATAAAATTCAAGAATATAATTGTATATATAATGTAAAAATTTAAGTCCAAGTGAATTATAAGCATAATAAATATGGAGCTTGAGTGATTCAAGATCTTCTTAATATATAAGTTTCATAAATAGTGTCAAAAATTAATTTAATTTTAATTATTCCAAAATTTCAACATTTATAAGTATATTTTCTCTAGAATTATTCATAATTATTTTTCAATTTTTTATACTATTTTAGGATAATTAAATTGTAACCAACCTTATTATTATAAATCTTTGTTTATTTTCTGGTAGCCCTTGAATATATAGTCTCTTATTTGCAATTTATTGCCTTCTAAATCTTCTTATTGATATTTGTGTTATAAACGTCAGAGATTTCTATTTTTAACTTGCAGTTCAACAGAGCAGAGAATTAAGATATGCAAAAACAGTATTAATATTACAAAAATTATGTTTATTTTAGAACAGATTTTAAATTTATTTCTTTAATAAGTAAATATAAATTCAAGATTTACATAAGATGAAGATTTTTTCTATAAAATATGATATTTATCTACTTAGATTTATAAAAATATTCTTTGCCTCTACTAAGTAATATGCATTTATGTAAATGAATATAATGATATTTAAATGCTATTAACAATAATTTGTTTAGAAATTTATTAATTTCATCTGTAAAATAAAAAAGTTATGTAATTTTGATTGAATTTTCCAAAGTAAAATTGAATTAAACTATAATACCTCTATGTTTATTATATAATTTATTTAAAGAATAAAATCAACCTAACAAGCATACTTACGAATATACCCATGTAATACTAATAACAATAACCTGCATATCAACAAGCTTACTATATTTTTAATAAATATTATAGAAAAATAACCATATTCATTTTTTAATTTATTGAAAAGCTCCAACTCCTTAAGTAGTCGTAGTTAACACTTAAAGCAAATCACACGGTAACTATATATTAATTAGTCTATAATTTACAATTTTGATAAGTATTATCTTAATTTACGATAAGTTTATATGAAATTTATTGAAAATCATTAATAAATAAATGCTTTTTGAACTGCCCCATGTGCAAGGACGGTCACATGTTTAAGGTGAGAAAATTCGGTTGCTGGACATGCTGCGTAATGTGTTTCTGCGCTCCATATCTATGCATGAAATGCGCCTGGGTCAAGAAAATGAAGTGCGTTGCCTGCGGACATGCCGTCAACATAAAACTAGAATAATTACATTAATTAGATATTTATAAATTGATTTATAAAGTAGGAAAGAATTATATTTTATATTTTAAATTTCAGATACAATTATTAGTTAAAATTTTTTATTAAACATTTGAGTTAGATTGAAATATGAAGGCTTATACTCATTAAAAATAAATAACTTTGGAATTAACAAGATTGCCTAATAAGCAATTTGCAGCAAATCAATGGAATAGATTGTGTTTTTATAATGCTAATCTTTAAGAGTTAAGTGCAATTAAATTAAATAAAACAATGTAAATTATACTCATATAATTTAATTTTCTATATTTTATAAGTGCAACTGCTCAATTATATATAGCTTATTAAAAGTTTAAAATTAACTCATCTTATTTCTTTCTATTATTCATGACTACGATAATTAAGCAAATTGACTTTATAGAATAGAATATAATAAATAAAACTTTTATAGTAAATTTAACATTAAATTTCAATATTTACTCAAAATTTATCAATTTTATTCAGTTTTAAAGTGTGAATATCTATTGAAATTGAAAAAAATTGAAAAATATAAATAATAGCCTTTATATTTTTTGCCTTCAATTTGGCTTGTCAATTATGGTTCTAAGATATTTAGAGGTTAATATAATTGTCTTATAAGTTATATTAATATTATTATAAATTAATTAATAATTAACATTACTTTTAAAAAAAATTAATTGTTGAATTAATTTTTAATTAAAAAAGTGTTAAGAGGCAGAGATGTTCAATTTGCGTTACAAATTTTTGTTTATTGAGAAAAAGTTTATTTTATATTGAGTAAAACTAATATTGCAATTTTATTAAAAAAATTAAAAAAAAGTTTTTTAAAAATAATTATAATTTTTCATTTTTAAATTTAATAAATCTATTTGCATTTTTTTTATTACACAAAGTGTAGATCCATTTTTAATAATAATTTAATTATAAATTATTAATTAAAAAATAATAAAGCGAAAAAGTTTTAAATAAAGTTGAAAAAAATTAGAAATTCATTAAGTTATCAATATGAATATTAATTTTAGTTTAATATTTGTAAGAAAGATGATTTCTATATTTCTGTTTTCACTTTTATTTTTTAATTATTAATACTTTACGGTTACATGAATTAATATTATAAATAAAATTAAGATCAAACTTTAAAATTATAAGACTATTATTGTGATAAGAATTTAGCTTAATTATAACTTTATAATATAAAGTAATTAACATTTATCAAACTATTATACAATGCATATTGTAAAAAATTATAATACTACTAAATATATTATAAAATTAGCAAATAGTTTATTTTTATGCAAGCTTATAACATGCCTCCACCACAACAGTAAGTTAAAAATAATTAACTTTGATATATTTAACTTATAATATTTGAAAGAATAAGTATTGCAGCTATTCTTATATATTATTGTGTAGAAACTTCAGTTGTAACAAGTGCAATAAAGGTAACTTCTAGAAGGGTAAATACTGGGGATGCTGGACATGCCTAGTATGTCTAGGTTGCCTTCCAGGACTCTGCTGCAAGTGCGCATGGCACAGAAAAGCAACCTGCACATCTTGCGGTCACACTCAAAAAAAATAGTTCAGAAAAATAATTTTACTATTCTCAAGACACTTATTTAAAAAGTTTTGTAACTGTCAAATTATGAGGAAGAATATGGCGAGATGCGACTATTTATATTAATAAACAATGGATTGAATATAAACGCATTATTCACCCTAATATATTTAACAAACACTCTCTTATTTGTACTATTTAATCACTTTAAACTCTTCACGGGAGATCTTAAATTAAATATAAAATAAATATTTATATATGAATTTCTTGTTTCCCGTTTATTCTATTTTTATCCAGTACCATCTTAGTTAATAAAATTTAATAGTTTCTTAAAAACTTCAATTTCAATTAATTCTATCGAAAGTTAACTTAGAATTTAATTTTTTAATTGTAAAAAATTATATCTTAATATTAACTGTTTTAAAATAAATAAAATATCAAAGATTCCCAACATTATACAATCAATCATAAACTTTGTCTACAATCTTCCTTAAGCATATCTTCCCAAGTTTCAATGATCTAAAATACTAATTGTTTGCTCTACAGATTCATTTATACTTATATATGAAAATAATTGGCAAAATTTTGATATAATCATGGTTATATACATCATTAAACTTTTTTTATTTTATAAAAAAGTAATTAAGAAGCTATTTTATGAATAATTCAATTGTAATCTTTTGTAAATATTAATAAATTTAAATTAATTAAACTAGATATTTCTTAGTGTGGAGAATCTAATATTGTGTAACCGTTTAGCAGTATATATATATATATAATTATTTAAATTAATGTATTTCAAAGATTTATGTAGGTATTATAAATAACTTATAATTAAAAATAATTTTATTACACTTCACACAAGTAAGTTAACTATTATGTATATTATATATTAATATAAATATATATAAATACTTAACTAACACAGCAACCTATTCTGCTACCCAAGCTTTCAAATTTATATTTCAACCTCTTATCCTTAACTATTTATTAACATCAACTTAAAATCTATAACATTTTATAAGTAGTCTATAGTATAATAATCATTGCAATTATTATTATTAAAATAAATAACTTCTTATAGATTGTAAATGCAATATTAACAGCAACACGCATTAATAATAGTAAAATAATAAGCATAAAACATTAATATAAAATAGCACCTGCCCCACAAGTGGTGATCGTTCAATAATAAAGCACTCATTAATCAAAGCACACTTGCCCAAAATGCAATAAAAATGCTTTCTTCAAAGTAAGGAAGTACGGTCTGTGGACTTGCGTTCATTAATTTTATATTTAACACAAGTTTATTTCCATTATTATTAGTTTTATTTAAAAAGAAGTCCCTCTATTAAAAATCTTTCTTTTCTTTTCTTTTCTTTTCAATTATTCAAAAGAATAAATCACTTAAAAAGTGTATTATAGTTAATAATAAACTGTCTTATTTATATAGATTGTGTGCTGGTGCTGTTCTCCATATCTCTGTATGAAGTGCGCATGGTACCCACATAGAATTTGCGCAGCATGCGGCCACAAGGTCAAAATAAAAGAAAAACCTTATATAATTATAAATTTTACAATTAAATGTGAGGAGAGCGAGACTTTGAAAGTTAGAGATGAATATAGAAGAGAATTGAAACGCCATTTTATAATTGGGAGATTAGTTTCGGTCTTCAATTATTTATACTCATATATGATAAATAAACGACAAATATTCCATCTCGTATTACTATTAATTTTATTTAATTAATTAACATCGTAAAAGTAAGGGAATTAATTTTCTGTTTAATTTTATAAAACAAGCAAAATAGTTAATTAAATTATTTTTTTTAAATCAATATTTTTATACTATAGTAGTTTATTGTAAAATTATATAAGATATTAATGTATTTTTTGGTTTTTTAATATACCTATATATCTTGAATTTCTTAATAAAAACATACCTTTTTAACAAATTTATGATAATTTTATCTTACTATTTTAGTTGGAAAAAGAATTAAAAACTTAATTTTATTTAACAATTCATTTTTCTTATATATAAATTTAATTTTATTTCTTTTTTTGCATTAATTTTGATTTAATACGCTCTCAATATTTTGACATCTATTGCCTTAACACACTTTTATAAGCTTTCTTATTCTTTAAAATTGTTTAACCATCATTAAAAAATAATTCAATATATCTTTTCACAGTTATCAAATTTTTAGACTCCTATATTTATTGTACATAAAATTTATAATATTTACACATATAGTCACAAGAATTGCATAATTATATTTATTTATTAATAAAAATTCATAAAAATCGATTTATATAAACTTGATAAATATTTAATTAAAAAGTATTGGCATAAATACTGTTTAAAGCATTCTCCCACTTCTACATTTATCTTTTTCATTTATTCTATCAATTCTATCATACAATTATAAAAAAATATGTATTACTCAATAATTATGAATACATGCGAAAGAAATATATATGTATAAGAAGGAGGTATAATAAATTCCTTATTCAAAAGATATACAAGACTGATTAAGCAATCGATAAAATTCAATTATATATTTAATTTAAGCCCTTAAAGTTAATCTAAAATGGAAGCAAACAAAATTATTTACTATCTTTATTTAAATACTAAAATTTTCTTAAAATTTAATAAAATTTATTAAACACAGATTAATCCCACACTAACAATAATTACCACTCTCATAGCCATGGTCATAACGATACCATCGACAAAAGCATTGATTCGCACACTACTCACAATAATCACAATCCAGCTTAGAATTGCTGTGGAGGCCCTGCCACATTGATCGACAAGGAAACTTTGTAACAAATCAGAAAATTGAATGAATTACAGCTAAACCTAGACAAATCACAAGTTCAATAAGAATTGCAGAACATCCAATAAAAATAGTAGCTTACTTAATTGACGGATAGTAACATGAGTGATAGTGTATAGATTGATACAAGCACATGCGGGCATTATCATCATAGTCATGTTTAAAGAGGTAATTCAAGTTTGGAATAAAATGAGAGAGGTTCGGATAGTCAAATTAGAGATGGTCAAAAGTTGGTTGATAGTAATCAAAATGCGGGGAATGAGGAAGTCAAATCTGGATCAAGTTCTGTCACAACTACAACTTATTAAAACAATCACTAATTATAATTAATTGGAGATTCAACTTCCTCATCTGTAATTTACTTAGTTCATTCTAATATTGATTTTAGCATGTTGATTATATTTCACAGTTTAATTTATAGCAACCATAATTAAATGAAAACTTAAAAATATTAAAATGTTGAAGAGAGTGAAGAAGAGCAAATTCAAAGAGTGAGAGGAAGCATGCAGACAAAAGAGGGCTGTCTAGAATTACTTTTTAAATTATTCGAAGACAGAATTAAACAGTTCAACATTCTCATGAAGTAAGTGTTTTAAGCGCATAAACTTTAATAGACTTTTCACATAATTGAAGTTTCAAGTATTTGTTATTCGAACTTAATATGTATAGGATTGTAGATGACTATAAAAGTTCTCTGAATGAGCACTTATTTACCTAAGAGTGCAAGCTAATCAATTATTTTTAAATAATATAAAACTCTAATCAATTCTTTTTATTTGAATTAATTTAATCACTAGAAAGTTCATGAACATCTCTTCACATATTAGAGAAATTGAGGGTAAAATGCGTGAAGAATACAATGAATCAAAGATTGCATCAAAAGTGAGAGAAATCTAAGAACTTGAAAGAGATCACCTCCAGCAAAGAATTTATTATTTGAATCATTTTTTTCATAAATATTAAACTACATTATTTTATAAGAACAGAAATAAACTAGAAGACTGTTAACTTATCAAGACTCATGTATGAACTAAATAAACAGAAATTTATCATGAAAACTATTAAATTTATATAATTATAATTATTTGTATAAAATATGAGATAAGTATAATGACTAATTAAGATTTTTTATGAAATAAATTTAAACTATAGAGGACTATGAAATAGACTTGCAAGTTCAACCTAAAATCTCAGAAATAAATCAACTAAAACTTAAAGAAGGAGAAATTTTAAGAGACATTAATGATTTGGTTTAAGAATTGAGAATTATTGCGTATTATCAAGAAGACGATTACTGACAGAATAATTGATACATTTGATTAAAATTATAATAATTATGAAATTTTACTTTTTTGGAAAGTTATAATTAAAAATGAATAATATTTTGAAGTCCTAGCATGTTTTAAGAAAATTTCTATAGTATTTCTCCATAATATAAATAGACAGTTTGATGAAAATTAATTACATTTTAATCTTTTTTTTATGTAGTAAATTCAATCTATTAGAAATTTAAAACAACATTAAATAGTTAAATTAGATACTTTGAAAATTCTTATTTCAGAATATATTTGTTAATTATTTATATATTCTTCTCACTTCCCACGTAATTAAAAAGAAACCTTACATTTTTACTTCCAACATAAAAATAAATTACTTCTTTTAATGAATAAAATTAAATTTGGTAATACCATTTTAAAAATTATAATTTAATAAAAATTAAAATTTAATTTTATGAAATACTAATGCATAAAAGTTTTTCCTAAAAAAAGCTTTAACAATCAGAAATAAAATTAATCAAATATAACATTCTTCTATGCTATTAACTTTAGATTTTATTAATTAAGTAATCAAAAGTAACATAATTTTTATTTATTCACAAAATATTTAAAATTAAAAAAATTTTAATATAAAATCACTTTTAATAAATTTATATATTAGTGTTATTAATATGTTAAATTAATTATTCTTATGAATATCTAGTATCGAAACACTATTAAAAATAAATAATAATCATAGAATAATATATTTTATCATTGAAAATTCAAAATAAAAATATTAATAAACTTCGTTATATCATCAATGTGTTTAAACTCAAAGCATTATGAATAATAATATATACTTATTTATATTTAAATTTATATAAATAAATATATATCTTTAATTATTCAAGATTGCTACCAATTTTTCATCAAAATATTGAACAATCATCTGACTTTTCGTCATTTTTCCAATTTCCACTATATTTTAAACCAATTTAAGGAGTCAGTAAAAATTTAAATATTAACCAAGAATTTGAAATTAATCAAGTTTTTGTCTATATTATTAAATTATGTTTTAAATAATTGAAACTGCACTCCAACCAAAAGACAGAGTAATTTGAGTTAGAGTGCGGTAGAGTGTGAATTAAATTATATATTTAAAAATCAATACGACATATCATTTATTAGAGATTATATAATTTTTATATTAATAAGTTAATTATTTATATTTTACATTTTTTTTTTACTATTAAAATTAATAAAGTTTTAAAATCAAACACTTTATAAGCATGAATTATAATCAAACAATACAGATAGTAAATTAAGTTAAAATTAAATGATCTTTATTACAAACGATATGTCATATTTTAAAGATTTTTAAATATATATTTTAATTCACACTCTACCGCACTCTAACTCAAATTACTCTCTCGTTTGGCTGGAGTGCGGTTTTAATTATTTAATGCATAATTTAATAATATAGACAAAAACTTGATTAATTATTAATTTCAAATTCTTGGAAAATATTTAAATTTTTACTGAGTAAGAACTCCCTTCCCTTATCTCTTCCCATCAATGAGAAAAAATTGTAAACATAAAAGTATTTAATGTAATACATAAAATCATTCCATTTAAAATATTTGTAAGCATAAATTTTTTAAAGCAAGAACATCAGGTAGTTTTTTGAGCTCGTCTTTAATGTTGGAAGTTATTTTTTTAATCTCCTCTGAAGAATTGTCATCGCAGTTTAGTTGATCTGCAAAGACTGCAAGGTGTTCGTGTTTCCTCACTTCATCCTTGAAACTTTTGACGACAAAGTAATGTAGAAGAATCGCCAGGAAAGAATAATTATCTTATCTTGAATCGCCTAGGCGAACGGCATCGGCGTCTCGAAGGCACAAGTGAACGTCCATTGGTATGAACTCATCTTGGTTAAGCTATCCGATCATTGACGAGTATTTAAAGTTACTTATGAAGATCTGTGGGTTCGGGTTCCCTCTGACTTTTACATTGCAGAGCTTTAGGTAACGATGGACTATACCCTGCGAGTGAAGATTGCTTATGCCTGCCAGTATCTGCAGAGCGCATTTCTGAAAATACAATTGCTCGACTTGACTTCCTAAAATATGTGTAAGATTGCAGTCATAGTCCTCCAGTGATAAAGTCATTATTCGCGATTAGTAGCAAAAGCCCTTTAACTAGTCGATCCCAGGCATTCTAAGTTTGTTATTCAGCAACATAAATTTGAAGTCTTACCAGACCCCTAGGCCGGTCTCAAAATTTTTGATAAAGTCCTCCGCCTTGTATTGAACAATTACTGAATTTGGTCTCAAGAGGTCAGCTGGTGCATGTTGCAGCAGTCTAAGCTCATAACATTCCCTGAGCATGGCCTTGACCTCTAATACTAACGTAATTGGCAGCTCTTATTAAACAAGCAAAATGACGCTGGTTAGGAACTGCTCGCCTACTGAAAAATTTATGTCATCATTTGCAAAAGTTTATGTCACTGTAACTTTTAGTCTGTGCTTAGGAGTACATTCAGTTGAAGGAGGATTGGGCTATTCAGCTTCTCGGTGAATTGATTTTGCTCTGAATTATCGGAGCAGTCAATAGCGTTCTCAACGGCATTCAGTGATTTTAGGTCTCGTATAACCTATAAGGAGATATGTTTAACGTAGATTATATTACTATCGTAGAATAACCGGCTTCTTGCAAGTCTCTGATCTTATGTTCCCTCAAATGAGCGCTGAGCAGCTTTTTACTTTTGAAGTTTTTGCTGCCCACACCGCAAATCTTACAGCGATACTCGCCATTGATTTTTAAATGGTTGAATTTTCCTTCCTCCCTGAGATGAACTTGAGAGTGTCTTTTGAGCTGAGGCAACGTGTAAGCTTGATCGCAAAGGCTGCAGGTAATAATAATTCTTGGCTTTCTATGAGACATTTTGGCCTTTCCAGATTTTCGCTTGTCTAGCTATTTCAAGAGGGAATCATAGAGCTCAGCGTTTTGGGATTTGCAAGCAACTCTCCCAATAAATCTGTGAAACTTAGCATCAATAATGACTTTGCTGATAGAGTCAAGAGTTTGAAGGGTTTTGGGTTTTGGAGCATCTAGTGCAGAAACGAGCGCATCCATACTCTGTTTATGTTGCACTAATAAATATTAAATTAATTTATGTATTACTAATCTAATTATTTATGTTTACATAATAAATTTATACGTACTTAAATTAAGATAATAAATCACATAGTCATATAAAACCTTAATTAATAATTAAAATTAAGCGCATAAGCAAAATAATAAGCCAAAATATATATCGAGATTTATATCGCTCAAATTAAAAACAAAAATAAAACATGCATATGCGCTCATAATATGATCGCTAAATATATGCGCTCATAAATGAGCGCAACTAAATAATTAAAAATCTAAAACTATTTGAGCAATATACATTATAGTGACATAAATTAAAAAAATTTATGTTGCAGTAAAAAAATTACCAAAAATATAGGAAGCTATATTCTCAGGGAAATAAAGACCTAAGCTTAAGGGAAAAATAGTTCTTAACAAATCAAAGACGATATTTAATAATATTGCCTTATATCACTTGTACTATTTAATATGGGTAAGAAAATAAAAATTAGTAATAAATATTGATTTTAGGTTTCCCTAAGAATATTCTGCTAAATGCAAATAAATACACAAATGAGAGACGTAGGATAGGCCGTCAATAATACGCTTGTGAACTCGAGATAATTCGAAGGAAAATTCAACACGAAAAGTGATTGGTTTAACTATTTAAAATTTTCATGTAAGAATATTTTTATGTAAGCACAAGTAGTGGGTTATCATTTGCCGACTTTCAAGAAGACAAGTATGAGATTTATAAAGGACGTCCTAAGCTCGAAGAAGGAGCTTATTAGGAGCGCTGACGTAATTTATGTCAACGTCCCCTGTTTCCCTGAGCTGTCTGTATAAAATATTTACCAAAAGCTCAAAGGCGATGAAGTTCTGGAAAAATACTTGAACACCTATGAGGATTCGCAGGACCTACCTGACCGAGACTTTTTCTTTGGCATCCTAGGAACTCTCAGAAACGAATATCTCACTACCATCGTGAGGCAGTAGCAAGAGGCAAGGATGCTAACCAGGGATGAGGAGACAAAGCTAGAGAACATCGAGATAAATCAAGACTTGCTTAAGGACTTATCATCCTTCCCTTACTATTCAAGTAAGTTTATGTCACTGTAATAAAATTTATGTTGCTGTAAATAATAATTTATGTTGCAGAGAAGAAAGGGAGGGCGCTTGCATTGCTGAAGCAGAAAAGTCAAGGAAGAAAAAATACCCGAAAGCGAAAGAGGTATGAGATATCAAGCGAATACGACGCATTCGTAGATAGGGTCTTCCCCTATAACGATGTGCAGGCACATAGATTCGGGAACAACATAATGAGATCTCCACCAGCAAAGAGAATGAATTAGTGACATTAAAAATAATTTGTGTTTACATAAAATTTATTTTAATTTAATTTGTGTTTACATATCATAACTCATCAAGTCGCTGTCTCATTTTCCAAATATGCGAGAGCTCAACTTTTTCACAGTGCTTAGTGTTAATTTCCTTAATTGAATTTGCGATCAGATCAATGTGCCTTTTTTCGCTTAAATTGAAATCTATCTTCGCTAATCCTGCTTTGTACCGTTGCTTTACCCAAGCAAAAATTTGCTCGATGCAATTATACGCGGAACTATAAGGCGAGTTGTATATTATTTCCCAATTATTCTCGGAGATAAAGTCCTTAACCTTCCTTGAGTGGTGCGCTCGGAGGTTGTCAAGGAATATGACAATACTCTCATTCATAACGATTGCCTTCAGGCCTGCGAGAGCCTCAACTATATCGTCCGTTTTTATTGAGCCCTCTCGAATTTGAAAAATCTCAAGACCCCCCTGTCCGCTTATCATCACTATTGCTGCCTAGGTTTTTAGCTTAATGCCCTCTTTGGAAAGTTTCTAATTGTCGTACTTGCGAGCCCAGCTGCGCATTTAAATCGAGTAAGGCTTAAAAATAGTCTCATCGATATAAACTATCCTACGCCCCTTCTCGTACGCTGCAATTATTTGTGGATAATTTAACAGCTGGACTTGTACAATTTTTCTCATAGTCCACTCAGGAATGCGATATTTAGAAGCTGCTACCTTGAATTTAATTCCATGGGAAATGAATAGTCAACGAAGCTGAGAAACCGAAATTTTTGCTTCTGGGAATTTCCTATGAAACAACACCGCTCGCATTCGTAGGCTCTCAAATGCCTGGGCCTTGAGTGTGGCTGGATGAATTAGGTATTCAATATGATGGAGCTGCAAACCCTTCCATTTTCTTTGTGTGTTGGCACTAAATTAGCCTTTCTTAATTGTCTGCAAACAAATACTTTGCACTTGACTGACCTTAACTCTCAATGCTTGACTAATCTGCTTGTATGAGTAGAATACCTATGACTCCTGATTTGGGTTGCTGACGTTAAATCTGAACTTAAGTACTGCCTCTCTCAAGAACTCTAAATGCTTCTCTTTATGTAGTGAATTCATTTATTTATGTAACATATATTAATTGTAAATGCTTACACAATTTACTTGAATTTTACTAAATAACAAAATTATCCAAAATTGAGCAAATATTATAATTAATATTGTAAACTAGGATAATTTTTTATCAAAAGTTATAGTTACACTTATTTTTTATTAAAAAAAATTGGAAATTAGCATTTATATTTTTTTTATTATTAGTAAATTAGAAAAATTTAAAAGTGAAATATGACAAATTTATCTTATGATAAAATAAATTCGAATTACTTTTGATAAAGTTCAATAAAAATTGAGAAATATTGAGATATATTGAAATAATTAAATAAACTTAACTTTAAATTTTATTAAAATTATAATTCAAGAGTAGATCAAGAACAGTATAATTATTTAATACTTTCATTGATTTTTAAATAATGTAGTTTTCTCATTTCATCAAACATTTACATAATATTATATTTGAATGAAATTAAATAATAATTGTAAGTATTATGAATTAAAACTGAAAATTAAATAAATTTTACTTAATAAAATCTCCCATATAAATATCGCCGTTATTGTAGTTTAAGATTCCCTAACCATGAAACTAGCCGTTCTTAAAAGTTCCCTGATAACTACCGCCATCAATCCATGAATAAACTCCCTAGCCAAAATATATATATACATTATACATTAAATGCATTATATATATTTATTAATAATATGTTTAAACTTTAAAATATTGAATGAAAATCTTTTTCAATAATAAATAAAGCTTGTTGATAAATTTTATATAAAATTAATAGAGAAATAATTAAATAAGCCGTTAATTTTGTTCATTTCAAATTCTCCGATATATTTATCTCCATTAGCACATTTTAATTGAAATCCAAAAAAATACATCAATATTTTAAATAATCTTACTTTAATTATGATTATTTCATAAATTAGAAGACTGCCTAATGGTAAAGAATAAAATCTATGGGAAACTATTTAAATAGGACTACATCGACATTAAATCTCATTGCAATAGATTTTTGATATATCAATTAATTCAGATTATTATATGTAAAATTGATTTTATATGATTAAATTTATATATAAATATATACAATTTTTATATTTTATGGGTTAATAAATTCTCCGTTTCCACTTCTCTAATTGTAAACAAATTGACCAGTGTATTAATCTCCATTTTGCCAAGTCAGAACTCCCTATCCATGCATAAAGCCAAGAACCCATTTACCTATGTAACTTCCACCATCTTTATAATAGTATGTCCCTGAACCATTGCGCAGTCCATTGGTCCATTGTCCATCGTAAACATCTCCACTTAAATAAACACTTATAAACTAACATCATTTAATCATTAGTTATAAAAAAATAATTAATTCTCTTTTTGGTAATAAATTACTCAATAAAGTTTTAATCAGGTTTAAACTGACTTTATAAATTTTTGAGATTTAAGGGGGCATAAATCAGCAAAAGAATATTAAATTGGAAATAATTAAAAAATTAATAATAGTTAATTTGTTTTAGGTTAAAAAGCTTGATTGAAGAAGTAATTTTAGTTTAACCAAAATAAAGAGCTGCTATTATAAATATTACTTATCAAATAAAGTATTATTTTAAATAACATTATTAAAGAAAAAGTAAAAGTTTATTGTAACTTTTTCATTACATTTTAAAATAATTTCTAATACTAATTTTTTATTAATTTTATAGCTCTAATTTTCTGCCTCCCAAGATTTGAATAGATGAGTAAATTATAATGTATTTCATTAATTATATAGTAATCCTGTGCCTGACAGCTTACCGTCTTTCCACTCTCCACCGTAGATAGAGCCTTCTTTCGAGATAATCATTCCTTTCCCTTCTTAAAGGTTTGTTACAGTACTCCACTCTCCCAAGTATGTAGTCCCATTTTCGAAGGTGTGAGTAGGTCTTAATTCTTTATTATTTCAACCACTCTTAAGTCTGATTAGCTTCACCTATGGGTAACAGTTCATTTTAATAATTTATATAAAAACTCAATCAGTAATAAATGATTGCTATAAAATAATCATTAAATATAGTACTTTAAAAAATGTGAAGTAGTCTTTTTAGGGCACTATAGACAAATAAAAATTCTAATTTTTTTCTTCAAATAATCTAAAATATCATAAAAAATTTTAAATTATTAATATTAACTCATATTAAAGATCTATTATTACCTTCAAAATATATCTATGAACATATATCAAAGTATCATTTAACATTTATCTCATAAAAAGCAAGAAATTTCAAATAAATTTTACTTTTTTAAGATAATTTCTAATTATCAAACGTTCATTTTTACATATATTTTTTAATTCTTTTTGTAAATTATTATAATTTGGTTAGATAAATAGAATTGTTACATGCTTAAAATTGAAAAGAATATTATAATTATAATATTCTTGAAAAATTATTTGTCAATACTACCATAAATCAGTCAAAAATTAACTTATAATTATAAATTTTTATTTTTTATAATTTAATACATTCTAAAAGATAAACGATAGAATCAACTATAATATTGGTTTAATAAACTTTTATATTAAAGTCATTAAATAAATTTAAATGAGCTCCTTTTAATAATTTATGTTTAAAGGATTTTAATGTAAAATATAAATAAAATAAAATTTTTATATTTCCCCTATAGTAAGTAGTCTACTACCCAAAACTTTGATAATAAATAAAATTAAAAAATCAATCATATAAAAAGATATTTTAATTTAACGATTTGAAAGAAATCATGATGATTTTAATTTTTTTAATTGTATTAAATTTTTGATAAGCTTAAATTATATTCATTTTGTCAAGAGTGACTTTATTTGTGATTAATGAAAAGAACTTGATTATAAATTTATAAGCATGAAATTTTGAATTATAATACTTTTTTTAAAAGTAATTTATTTAAATTAATTTCGTTAAATTGATGTATACCGCATCCTTATATTTTTATGGAACTATTTTCTTTTTTCCCTAGTTAATAATTTATTTAGAATTATTTATTTAATGCTTTAGGTTGTGTTCAATGATGATTGAGTGTCATAAAATGAATAGTCAAAAAACTATGAATCTGAATTTATCTTAGATATTGGGGAAACTTGGGCGCTTTAAAAATGACTTAAATTAGCTTGCATTTATTGAATTTCTTATTCTTATATTTAGAAAAATTATTCTTATAGCATTTCTTCCTCAAATTATAGGATCAATTTAGGATTTTTATAAGCATAGGGTTCATGATGCAATATCCTTTTTTATAAGAAAGAATAAAGCAATAATGAATAATTAAAAGATGTTATTATTTATTATAATTTTCAATATAATTTGGCAATAAAATCATAAAAATTAATCATATTTTTAACTGCAGGTATTAAATTGATTAAAAAATAAACGCAAAACATGAATTTATTCATTTCACACAATATGATTTTTTTTAAAAATTTAATATTTAAGACAAGTATTATTTTAGAGTATATTTATTAGGAAATTATTTATTATTTGTGATTATTAAAAGATATCACCAATATTGTCATATTATTGAGTAAAAAAAGAATATTTCTATTGAATATTTTTTAAAGATTTAGTGTTGTTATTGTTTGAGGTTAAACAAAAAAAGTTTATATCTAATTATTAAATATATTAATTTACAAATAATTCTATAGAAAAAAGTAAACTATAGTAAATTCTTTGATAATTTAATGTTTAAATATATGATTTTAATATTGATCCTACATTTCTGAAAATAAAATACTATTTATTAACATTTGAATTTGCTTAAATAATATTAAATGAAAGACTCTGCTCTGAATTAGAAGCATGATGAAATTAAATAATTGAAGGAATTTAAAATATTTATTTCTATTCTTAGTATATGTTCTAGTTAAACTGTTTCAAGTTATTCTTACTAAAAAGTTTAGTTTTTTAATTCGCAAGTCTAAATTCTGTTTGTTTGAAATTAATTTAAAAAAATATAAGATATTTAACAAATTTTAAGTTATTACTCTACATATATATATAGTATAGTAATTAAATATTCGCTCAAATTAAAAGCCATCGCTCAAAAATAGACTTAGAAAAAATCATAAAATTACTAAAAATAAAATAATATTAATTAAGTTGGTTTTATATTTTTATTCTAGATAGATATTTAAAATGAATAAATTCAATTTATTTATACTTTAAATTTTATACTATAATTTGCTAATATTCATGATAGATTATTTATTTTTGAATTATAATTTTTAAGATTATCTTGTATTTTAAGATATTAAGAATTACTTAATACAAAATTTATGTTCGATATTTAAATAATTATTCATCATTATTTTATAATTATAAAAATTAGATTAAAACCTTTATTAATTTATATATAACAGCTAAAACTATCCAAAAATTAAAAAAATATTCAATTGAATATAAATTAAAAAATTCAATATCTCACTATAACCTTATTTATCTTAGAAAATTTCCAATTCATCATACTATAATAGTAAATAAATATTTTAGAATAATTTTATCCTCTTTATTAATTTTTAATTTATTTCAATTAAAATAAAAAATTATCCATAAAAATTTATGTTTAATTTGCAACATTTAAACAAATAAATATATCAATAATATATAATTGATAATATTTTTTAAGTTATTTATAATTAAAATTTGATTGGTTAATTAAAAATTCGAAATACTAGTTGCTTGCATTTAAAAACAAATTTTCCTCTTCTATTTAAAAGAATTATAAAAGATAATTTTTATTTATTTACAATAATAATGTAATTTTAAAATAAAATGTATTTTTTTTGTTTTAATTTGTAGCTTCTGGATGTTTTAAATATAAATATTAAATTTAATAGTATATATGTTTACTTTCTGTTTTCTATTCCTTCTATGCATTAAGTTAAGATTTTAAGTTGTTTTTAAACTCTTGAGTCAATTCAATTTCTACCAAGCAGCCTATGCAAAAATAGTTGTCATCTTTAATAAATAAAATAATCTTCCAAAGATACAAGTGACATGCATTTTAAACAATACATAAACTTCATAAATTTTATATTAAAATTAAAGATATTTTCATATTTTCAAAAAACCATTTATCATTTATTTGTGATAACTAAAATATTATATTATTAAAATTCAAGTGAATTTTAAACTAATTTTAAAATAAAATAACCGTCTTGTGCAGTATGAATCTGAGTATTATTTCAGTAATTTGCTATATTTCCACAGTCACATCACAAATTACTATTTCTTGTTAAAAATTTAAAACTCATTCAAATTTTAATCTATTTTTTATAGCATAAGATATCACAACTGCCATATTTTGGTTTTTCATACTACATAGAATTTATTATAAAAGCTAAATATTCCATTTTACTCACAGAAAACTTATCAAATCAGAGATATTAAATGAATTACATTAAACATGTCAAATCTTTTTAAGTTTTAATGATTAAGAATTAAGTTTTTTGCTGGTAGGTTTTTTTAATAACAATTTATTAAATAGAAATGATTTATTTAATTGTAAGCTAATGTTTAATAATTAAGAACTGATTTAATTATATCATTAAAATATCACAAATTTAATAATTTACCAGTAAGTAAAATGGAGTGTTTTATCTCTATAGTATCTTCGATGTTGCATGTAAAAGTACAAATATGATAGTTGTGAAATTTTGATACTACAAAGAATAGAATATAAATTTGAATTATTTATAAATTTTAAACAAAAATCAGTAATTTTGCATGCGATTGTGGAAAAAAACAAATAACTGAAATAATTCTCAGCTTCATAATGTATATGACAGTTCATGAAATTTAGAATTAATTAGATATTTTAAAATTCACTCTAATTTACTAAGATAGTTAATTATTTTCATTAAACTTTACAAAAGAATTCATTTTTTTATAAAAAATTTAACAATCATTGTAAGAAGCTATACTACACATTTATAAAATGATAAATTTTTTTATGTTTTAATATGAAAAATGTTAAGTTAGGTTTTTCCTGCACTGAATTAATTTTATTTATAAAAAAGGTAAATTTAAAATCATAAATGATTTCAGTGCTCACTTAATTTAAAAATATATATGCTTTAAATATACATGACCACAAGGAATGATATTAAATTAATAATATTTTTACATAAAAATTAAATGATAAATTGTAGCTGATATTCGATTTTTTCTGTGCAAGACAAGCATTATTTGATTTATTCAGGTTTTTGAGAATATTTCATGTTAATTATCTTTGAAGGAGTGAAATAAAACTTAATATTATATAATTTAAATGTTAGCAGTTTTAAATGATAGTATCAAGAAACATATTAACGACCAATTTTCATTATAAAATTTAACATTTAAATTAAATATTTTACTTTAAATTATAAAAATTTAACAAAAAATATGCTATCTATTGAAACATTTGTCTTATAAATTATTATAAATATGGACATTTACTAAACGCAAATATATTTTAATATTTAACTGCAGAATAATAACATAGAAAGATAAAATTTCTAGAATAATAAATAATTATGACTTATTATTCGATTATTTCAATCTATTGGGACATTGAAATATGAGTGATGGTCATGCATAAAATATTATGAAAGTGAAATTTGTAATTAAATTAATCCCAACTTGTCATCAGATTATAATTTATATCTCTGCAATCGATTCACAAGCTAGTGAAATTTTAATTTATTTTTTAAAAAATATGAAATAAAAATGATCTTTAATGTTTTAAAAAGCCTGAAAAAATACCATAAGGGAAGCTGCTCTAAATGCAATTTGTTCGCAAATAATTATATGTTAATTAACATAGTGATTTTTTATTAATACAAGAGCAGGGAAAATGTAATTAATCTAATCTATAATATGGTAAAATAAAAGGTGATTGATATTTTTAAAAAAGATAATATGAAAATCAATTTATTAGTAGATAATTTAAAGATTTTGTTTTTTAGTAATAATTATTAAACTAGTTAAAATCATAATGAGAATCCATTTAATTCAAGCATCACTCAAATCCTTATTTTATAGATTTACAAAGAAATAAGAGTATCATTTAAATTAGTTATAAATTGCTAATATTTGTTTTTTTAAAAAAGCTATATTTATATTTAATTGTTAATAAAGAATATAGAATTCGATAAGCTGAATTAAATTTCAAATGATAATATCAATTGATGAAGAATTATCATTTTGAATAAAACTTTCTTAAAATTTTAATTATTGCAAATGTATAAATTTATAGATTTATTTCTGTTCCATATAAATGAGAATTCGAATAGAGATTTAATTAAAAAGAAGGTTTATTATAATTAAAAAAATATTTCCTGCTTAATTATTATTTGCTGTGTGTTTTTTTTAAATGAATTTGTTTTTAATATTAAAATAACCGCTATGATTAAATATTAATATTACATAATAATTTTTAATTAATCATTTACTTATAATTGGAATATTTTTATTTAATTTATTCTCTAATTAATAAAAAAGAAATACTGTTTATTTATAACTATAAGAATTTCAAATAATAATTAAAAAAGTAGTTCTATGTTATTTAAATTTAGATTTATTTTTTAGAATTTGTAATGATCTTTTGTTTCTAAAGTTTATTAAGTTAAGTGATTTGTTCTATTATAATTTAAATAATGAAATTTAAATTTTTTGTTAAACTCATCAAATTTTTGAAGGTTAAATATTGCTAAGTATTTTTCATCTTATGCTGATTCGAGAGAAAAATAAAAATTAACTCATTAAAAATTTAATAATTTTAAAGCTATTTAAATAAATCGAGTGAGTAATAATTATCAATATATTCTTCGATTTACACTATACTTTAATTTTTTCACTAGCTTTAATTCTTAGTTTAAACATCAATTTTCGAGAAAATAAAGAATAAATTAAATGTCTTTAAAAATATATAATAAAATAAGAGTATTTTTACATTAAGCGTTGCTTTCTTATTATGTTAAATCATATTTTCTTAACTTAAATCATAAAATAAAAAGTCTTGAATTATTCAATGAATTAATCACATTTATTTTTCATTAATGATTTACAGATTATTTTTTTTGAATGCAATATGTTTCAATTTATACAACTCTAAAAGTAGTCTCACCACTTAAATACTTTTGAGCTTCTATGCTACCTTTTACAAATGAATAAATTAAATTTAGATTTTTATTACAAATATACATTTATATTTGAGGATACTATGAATTTTCAGTTTAATATAGTATTTTTCATATACAAGTAATTCTAAAAATAACGTTTAATTTTTTAAAATATCAGCATAAATGAACCTGAGGGTAGTTTGTAGCTCTGACCCAAATTATTAGAATTTATGCTTCTTTCATCTGTGCAATGTGAATCTAGAAATATATCAGGCCTCATTGTGTTTAAGCTCCCTCCGACATTCAATCCTCTCTGAGTAGCAAAATTTATTTCATTTCATATAAATAAGCTAACAATGAATATTCCGCATCAATGGCAATTTTGTGAATTTACAATTAATTTTTAATTAAAATAATATTGATTTTGTTTGGGAAAGCTTACTAAGCACAATGAGTTTAAAAAGGGTTAAATTCTCTATTATAATATCTATATATCAAATGCCATACCACTTTAATTATATGTTTAAGTGTATTTGTATTTTAAGTATAGTTTATTCGTTTTAGTAAATTAAAAATTAGGTTTACTTAAAAAATGCCTCAAAGAGGTTAAGTTTAAGGTAAGAAATTAAAACAATAATACAATAATATAATAAAAATATAGAGTAAGAAGAAATCTTTTTATTCTTACTTTAATATACTATGACCCAAACTTTTTTAAATTAAGCTTTATATAAAAATCTAAGAAATAAATAATTTTAAGGAATGAAAAGAAATACTCAAATTATAATCTTTCACAAATTTTGAATGAAAAAATCTCATTAAAAAGGATATTTTTACTCAAGATTTGTAGCTTAACACTTAACTTAAATCACAGCTTCTTAATAAATTGTTTCTATTGACATTAACTTACTTTAATAAAAAAATAAATAATTTTAGAAAAGTTTATTTATACATCAGGAAACTTTCAACAAAAGAGAGAATGAGATTAATGGTATAATTTTATGAGGTATGAAGGAAAAGGGCTTTATCACTCATTCAGACATGGAAAGTTTTCCTAAGTATGGTATATCATTTAAGAATAATATTAGTAAGTGAAGCATTTTAAGAAATTATAGAGTCAGTCGAATAAAATTGAGAAACTATCATTTTATTCAATATAAAACTTAGATGGCTTGCTCAAGAGATATAACAGAGATAAGGATGTATAATTAACTTGATTTATATAAACTAAAATTCTGTATTTATTTTCCATTAACCCAAGTTTTCTCGATAACCACCCTATGATACCCTAAATATTAAATAATTGCTCATAATTTAAGGGGTTTTTTTTGCCTTGAATGTCTCTTATGGCTATATTATGCTTATTTTAATTCCTTTAAGAGATAAGCGATAAAGGCACCTCTTGAGAGTTTATATAACATTTAAAATACATATATTCCTTTCTGTTCAATTAGAGAGAGTCGTTTGTATTTTGCTGCACATGTTTGCATATATTTATAATAAAACTTATATTACCTTTAACTAAAGAGTTTAAATAAAATTGGTAAACTAATTTTAGTGATCAAATTTATTAGATATTTGAGAAAAAACAATTAACTATAAATTAATTGCTAAAATTTAAATATAAAATATTTTAAATTGAATTGTCTGATAAGACAAACTAAAAATGAAAGCATCTTTATCTGTAAGCATTGTTCCTTAGCTCACATCCATCACATTCAAACAGCTGGTATATATTTATTTAATTATTTACAGCATTTATATTATCCCAACTTTTACTTACAAAAAATTTATATTTTTAATGTATAGAATCCAAAAACATGATCCCATTAGCTTTAGATAAAAACGAGAATGCCTAAAAATTTGTCTTATCTATTAAAGTCATATAGCTTTTCCTTGCATACCAAAGCAATAGAGTGCTTGCTATTCCTAAAGTATTCTTAAGCACAATAAATAAGAATAAAATCATCAAATAATAAAAAAAGTATAATAGTAAATTATCGACAATTAACTTTCTCCTAACCTAGACAATAATATGGTAAGTCTTAGACAATGACCCATTGTTTTCACTTTTTAAATAATTAATTTATTCTAGAAATTTTCGATTATTATATGAAAACATGTCTTTCTTAATTTAATTAAAAACAAATTTAATTCAATTTATCTCTTTCTCCTAAGATTAATACGCCATTATCAAAATGTAGTAAGTTTAAAATCTTCTATTTAAAATATTGGAAATTCTTGAAAAAATTAACCCACATTAATTTAAATGTATTTTAAATAATATTTTAAGATACATTTGCCCAAATAAATTATAATCTAAAAGTACTATCATTTAAAATACATTTGCTTAAATTAAGTATAATTACAATATTAGAATCAAAACCCAAACCCCTTAATGAGGTTTATAATTGCTTTGATTTGTAGGGAATTTGTTAGGGGTTGGGGTTATTTAATAGGTTTTAATGTGAAATTTCTAGTATATTTATTTAGTTTAATCACTCAAAATGCACTTTTGGATCATGTGGTAGAGGTCTGAAGTTTATCTTACTTAACCACAACTCTATCTACTCTAATGATATTTCTTATCTTGAGTTTGGTTTTATTATTATTGACTCTGCCATTTGCTTCATTGATTGAGACACTCTTGTTTTGTCAATAAATTGCTTTTATTCTTTGCCTTGCATCCTTCTCGCACCTTGTAGAGTAGTAATCGTTGCGAGGCATATC
>ARYC01005380.1:0-24014 GCA_000711775.1 Oxytricha trifallax | reverse complement strand
TTATGAGCTCAAGAATACCTAACAAGTCAAATGAGCTAATTATATGTTTAAAGGATTTTATAGTTTTCAATACAAGTATGATAAAGAATAAAAAATCGATATCATATGAATTCAGTTAGTCTGATTAAATTGCAAATGTTTTAAGTGATATTCTAGTGGCAATTCCATAAACTATTAAAATGAAGTAAAGGTGTTTAGAGTCTCTAAGTAACTGAGTTGTAAAGTTCAATTGCTTGGCATGTGTTGAAAAAGAAATATTGATGAAAGAATTACGTAGACGCATTTTTAGCAAATAATAGTCTTAAATATCATTCTTAATATAAGTTTAAATCATAACCTTGCAAGATTTGACATGGGTCTCGTCACCAGATATGAAAGTGCAAATATAAAACTTTGTAGAAAATTTGAATTTAATTGAGGCTCTACAAATCAATTCAGCCGAAATATAGTCATAGCCTCGAAATCTTAATTTCAAGCTAAAACATTTAACAAAGTCAAATCTCAAATTTACAAGATTTGCAAACTTTTAGAAATCTTTTTAATCAAACGATGATAAAAGAATATTATTGAGAATTTTCTATGAATGGTTTCAAGACTCCAAAAGCCATGATAAAATCTTCATTTCATTTCTATGACGAAAAGAGAAATGTGCCCATCCTAGAAAAATACATAGAACTTAGCTTATTTAGTTTATGTATATACGAGATGATATTAGTACTATGTGAATGTAAAAACAAATTAAACAGAGCTCTTTTACGATCAGTTTTAAGATTTAATGCAGGCAGCTTCTTCAAATTATCAAACAAGTAAATGAACGTCTCTCGTATCTTAATATCTTTGACAAGTTTGTTACTTAGCAAAGAAAATATTTAATTAAGTTGGCTCGGGTATTTATGACTGATTGACTGACTGCACGTGCACATTCTCTTTTTAATAATCTTTAGAGAGGGGCTAAAGCCTCTTGGAAATGAATGATTGAATAGAGAGAAGCAGATGAAAAAAATTGTTTCAATTATCTCAACTTGCATTTCAATAAATGTATATTGTTATACTCACGTAATATATCTTCGATCCTTATCCTTATTCCATAATGAGCTCAAGAATACCTAACAAGTCAAATGACCTTATCATATATTTAAAGGATTTAATAGTTTTTAATGCAAGTATGATAAAATAATAATCGAAATCACATGCATTAAGTAAGTCCATTTAAATTGCAAATGTTTTAATGATTTTTTAGTGGCAATTCCTTCAACTTTTAAACAAAACAAAATGTATTTAGAGTCGATAAGTAACTGAAGTAATTATTTAAATTGCTTGGCATGTGTTGAAAAAGAAATATTGATGAAAGAATTACGTAGACGCATTTTTAGCAAATAATAGTCTTAAATATCATTCTTAATATAAGTTTAAATCATAACCTTGCAAGATTTGACATGGGTCTCGTCACCAGATATGAAAGTGCAAATATAAAACTTTGTAGAAAATTTGAATTTAATTGAGGCTCTACAAATCAATTCAGCCGAAATATAGTCATAGCCTCGAAATCTTAATTTCAAGCTAAAACATTTAACAAAGTCAAATCTCAAATTTACAAGATTTGCAAACTTTTAGAAATCTTTTTAATCAAACGATGATAAAAGAATATTATTGAGAATTTTCTATGAATGGTTTCAAGACTCCAAAAGCCATGATAAAATCTTCATTTCATTTCTATGACGAAAAGAGAAATGTGCCCATCCTAGAAAAATACATAGAACTTAGCTTATTTAATTTTATTGTTACGAGATGATATTAGTACTATGTCAATGTAAAAACAAATTTAACAGAGCTCTTAAAGGAGCAGTTTTAAGATTTAATACAGGTTCTTCAAATTATAAAACAAGTAAATGAACGTCTCTCGTATCTTAATATCTTTGACAAGTTTGTTACTTAGCAATGAAAGCATTTAATTAAAATTGGTTCAGGTATTTGTTACTGACTGACTGACTGCACATACATTCTACTTTCAATAATCTTTAGAGAAGGTGCTAAAGCCTCTTGGAAATGAATGATTGAATAGAGAGAAGCAGAAAAAAAAATTGTTTCAATTATCTCAACTTATATTTCAATAAGTGTATAGTTGTTACACTCACGTAATAAATCTTCGATCCTTCTCCTTATTCCATAATGAGCTCAAGAATACCTAACAAGTCAAATGACCTAATTATATATTTAGAGGATTTAATAGTTTTTTATAACAAGTATGATAAAAGAATAATCGAAATCATATGCATTCAGTTAGTCCATTTAAATTGCAATTGTTTTAATGATGTTATAGTGGCAATTCCTTCAACTTTTCAAATAAAATAAATGTTATTTAGAGTCGATAAGTAACTGAAGTAATTATTTAAATTGCTTGGCATGTGTTGAAAAAGAAATATTGATGAAAGAATTACGTAGACGCATTTTTAGCAAATAATAGTCTTAAATATCATTCTTAATATAAGTTTAAATCATAACCTTGCAAGATTTGACATGGGTCTCGTCACCAGATATGAAAGTGCAAATATAAAACTTTGTAGAAAATTTGAATTTAATTGAGGCTCTACAAATCAATTCAGCCGAAATATAGTCATAGCCTCGAAATCTTAATTTCAAGCTAAAACATTTAACAAAGTCAAATCTCAAATTTACAAGATTTGCAAACTTTTAGAAATCTTTTTAATCAAACGATGATAAAAGAATATTATTGAGAATTTTCTATGAATGGTTTCAAGACTCCAAAAGCCATGATAAAATCTTCATTTCATTTCTATGACGAAAAGAGAAATGTGCCCATCCTAGAAAAATACATAGAACTTAGCTTATTTAATTTTATGCATACGAGATGATATTAGTACTATGTCAATGTAAAAACAAATTTAACAGAGCTCTTAAAGGAGCAGTTTTAAGATTTAATACAGGTTCTTCAAATTATAAAACAAGTAAATGAACGTCTCTCGTATCTTAATATCTTTGACAAGTTTGTTACTTAGCAAAGAAAACATTTAATTAAGTTGGATCGGGTATTTGTGACTGATTGACTGACTGACGTGCACATTCTCTTTTTAATAATTTTTAGAGAGGGGCTGAAGCCACTTGGAAATGAAAGATTGAATAGAGACAAGGATATAAAAATCGTTTCAGTAATCTCAACTTATATTTCAATAAATGCATATTGTTACACTCACGTAATAAATCTTCGATCCTTCTCCTTATTCCATAATGAGCTCAAGAATACCTAACAAGTCAAATGACCTAATTATATATTTAGAGGATTTAATAGTTTTTTATAACAAGTATGATAAAAGAATAATCGAAATCATATGCATTCAGTTAGTCCATTTAAATTGCAATTGTTTTAATGATGTTATAGTGGCAATTCCTTCACTTTTCAAATAAAATAAATGTTATTTAGAGTCGATAAGTAACTGAAGTAATTATTTAAATTGCTTGGCATGTGTTGAAAAAGAAATATTGATGAAAGAATTACGTAGACGCATTTTTAGCAAATAATAGTCTTAAATATCATTCTTAATATAAGTTTAAATCATAACCTTGCAAGATTTGACATGGGTCTCGTCACCAGATATGAAAGTGCAAATATAAAACTTTGTAGAAAATTTGAATTTAATTGAGGCTCTACAAATCAATTCAGCCGAAATATAGTCATAGCCTCGAAATCTTAATTTCAAGCTAAAACATTTAACAAAGTCAAATCTCAAATTTACAAGATTTGCAAACTTTTAGAAATCTTTTTAATCAAACGATGATAAAAGAATATTATTGAGAATTTTCTATGAATGGTTTCAAGACGAAAAAGATTTTCATTTTATATCTAGTGACGAAAAGAGAAATGTGGCCATTCTATAAAAAGATACATAGAACTTAGCTTATTTAATTTTATGTATACGAGATGATATTAGTACTTTGTCAATTAAAAACAAATTTAACAGAGCTCTTAAAGTAGCAGTTTTAAGATTTAATACAGGTTCTTCAAATTATCAAACAAATATAAATGAACGTCTCTCGTATCTTAATATCTTTGACAAGTTTGTTACTTAGCAAAGAAAATATTTAATTAAGTTGGCTCGGGTATTTATGACTGATTGACTGACTGCACGTGCACATTCTCTTTTTAATAATCTTTAGAGAGGAACTAAAGCCACTTGAAAATGAAAAAAGATTGAATAGAGACAAGCAGATAAGAATCGTTTCAATTATCTCAACTTATATTTCAATGAATGTATATTGTTATACTCACGTAATATATCTTCGATCCTTCTCCTTTTTCCGTTATGAGCTCAAGAATAGCTAACAAGTCAAATGATCTAATTATATATTTAGAGGATTTAATAGTTTTTTATAACAAGTATGATAAAAGAATAATCGAAATCATATGCATTCAGTTAGTCCATTTAAATTGCAATTGTTTTAATGATGTTATAGTGGCAATTCCTTCAACTTTTCAAATAAAATAAATGTTATTTAGAGTCGTATAAGTAACTGAGTTGTAAAGTTCAATTGCTTGGCATGTGTTGAAAAAGAAATATTGATGAAAGAATTACGTAGACGCATTTTTAGCAAATAATAGTCTTAAATATCATTCTTAATATAAGTTTAAATCATAACCTTGCAAGATTTGACATGGGTCTCGTCACCAGATATGAAAGTGCAAATATAAAACTTTGTAGAAAATTTGAATTTAATTGAGGCTCTACAAATCAATTCAGCCGAAATATAGTCATAGCCTCGAAATCTTAATTTCAAGCTAAAACATTTAACAAAGTCAAATCTCAAATTTACAAGATTTGCAAACTTTTAGAAATCTTTTTAATCAAACGATGATAAAAGAATATTATTGAGAATTTTCTATGAATGGTTTCAAGACTCCAAAAGCCATGATAAAATCTTCATTTCATTTCTATGACGAAAAGAGAAATGTGCCCATCCTAGAAAAATACATAGAACTTAGCTTATTTAATTTTATGCATACGAGATGATATTAGTACTATGTCAATGTAAAAACAAATTTAACAGAGCTCTTAAAGGAGCAGTTTTAAGATTTAATACAGGTTCTTCAAATTATCAAACAAGTAAATGATTGTTTTTGGGATTTTTATTCATTTTAATTGAATATTATTTACTGTTATTAAAAATATCTTACCATTTACTTAACTTATATTTTTTAATTTGATACTAATTTTGTATTTTTTCCAGAATTTGAATCTACTTTAATATAATTATTTATTCATGATGTTTTTTTTTTGAAAACAAAGTGTATTAAAAAATTAATTTCTAATAATAGTATTAGTAATAACAGCAGTATTAATAGTTAATATTAAAAAAAAGTGTTTCATTTTCATCTACTTCCTCATATTCATAATCATCTTCTTCCTCATATTCATCATCACCATCAATATTGATTTCTTGATCCTTTGTGATAGTGACTTCCTGAACCTCCAGTCTGTTGACGCCTTCAGTCTTACCAGGTGCAACACCCTGTAAAAATTAAATTTTAGGTATGTTTTTTGAAACTTACATAAATGTTGAATGACACAGACCACTATGATCAGACATTTTTTCATTTTTAATATTTATTAATTAATTTGTATTTAAATTTCAACTTATTTTTAAAAAAATTAGGATTGACAAGAATATTACTTATATATTCACTTTATTATGATTAGTAAATTAATTATGAATCTACCAATGCTTGAATATTATATTTTTTTCTATAAATTTTTTAAATTTGTAAATTAACGATTTTGTTATTGCCATAAACAAAACTGTTCTCATTGTATCTTAATAAATATAAGCTATATATTTTTATATAATTAAAATGAATTGTAATTAAGAGCAGAGAAGTTATTTATTATTTTAATCATGAATGAACTATGGCAGAATTGGTAGAATTGATATGCTTAATTCTTGTTCTAACCATAATAGCAATATGAGAAAGGCATTTATCTTTACTTTTTACCGTGATTTCTTTGCTATAAAAATGTGGAAAAGTTAGAATTTAAATTTTTATAAAAATGTTATTATTAAATAAATGGTTTAATGAAAATTACAGTGTAGAAAGAAAACTTGAACAAAATGAGTTCGCAAAGGATATAGAAGTCCAAAATAATAGAAAATTAAAAACGTTTGCAAAGTTAACAATAATGATTTGTATGTTTTGATCTTGACGATGTTAAACAAGATGAGTGACACAATTATTGGAATTTGAATCAATTCTAATTAAGAAGAACTAACATTATGTTATAATTCCTAAGTCATAGAAATGTAATTATCATTATTTTGGTAATAATTTTTATGCTATGAAAGATGCAAACTAATCTCCAGGTATTTATACATATCCTTGATGATGATCTTCAGGGATGAGTACCTACAGCAACTGAAAAAATGATTTAATTTTGTCTCTATACAAAAACTATGATTCTAAAGCTGGCTTGTGGTGCTGGCAATTATTTGAGAATGATCTTACTTGAAATCAAACTATAAAACTAAAATTAAAATAATTGGTACATGAGCATTTAACCACATTGAATGTATTAAAAATGAAAATTATATAACAGAGAAAGAGGAACTTGACTCTGATTCTTTGAGCATGTAAGATTGAAGAATAAGTAAATCTTAGGAAATCTTACATCATAATTTCCATACTCATTAAAATAACCATCATCATACGTAATGACAAGAATTCCTTCCTTTATTATGAATTAAGTAAAATTAAAATATCCGTAAAAGCGAATTAAAATAATTATAATATAGGATATGTTTTTTAATTTATTACTATGTAATTATTTTTTAATTGCTTATGTTTATTATTAATTTAATTTTAAGATTTAGGAATATTTTATAATATATTTTGTAATGTCTATGATGTAAGGGCTAGCTGATGGGGATAAAGAAATAAAATTGAACAATTTCAAGATCTAATAAAACAAATAATTGCTCTGAAGATTTCATAGCTAATTAAGCAGGGCTGATGAAGAAATGAAAAGGAGATGATAAATGAAGATGAGTAAAATTTTAAATTACATTTAAAATTGATTAAGACATAAAAAATTAAATCAAACTTTAAAAAAGGATTAGTTAGAAAAAAGATATAAAACTTGTTGCAGATATTCGTTTTTATAAAGCTTAGAAAAGTGCAATAAATTGAGGCTTAACCTGTTGCAAAATCAAACATTTTTTAAAGAGCATTTAACTGATAGAAATAGTTGAAATTTTATAGTTAATAAAATACATGTTTTATTTATTAAACTTAATGAATATTGCGTTCTTTAAAAATTATATTATAATTATTAACTGAAAAGAGCACCCTTTATAAGAATCTATAACTCAATATCTGTAATAAAGTTCCAAGCTTAGTTTAGATAATAGAATAAAATGTTGTGAAATCAAATATACCTAAAGACTCTTAAATTTTGATCTTATTTTGAAGCTTTTTCATTCAATTACTATGCAGAACTACTTATGAGATTACTAATACATGCATATCTTAAATAATAACAAAATTAGTTTTAAAATTATGAGAATTTACCACTTAATAGACATTTAGGGGGAGTTTCAGGCCTATAAAATATGTATTTTTTTCACAAATTTTGATTCATATATATATATAGAAAGGACATTTGATAAATTCATATAAAAAATATTTCTGAAAAATAATGTTTTTCTATTAATCATTATTTTTACTTACCTACAATCAAATTTATATTTAGATTCAATTATAATATAATTTTGTCTAAATTTATAATAATTTATTCATATTTTTAATCTTAAACAACAACGAACACTCATTTAAAAAAAACACAATTAAAGAATGTTTAATCTATCCCTTTAAGAATTATCTTGCAAATTAATATTTTTTATAATTTCGTACCAAACTTGTTAAATTATATTAAAAAAATATATACCAGGAAACTTCCTCCTGACATTTTAATTTCAAGTAGAAAAACGCTAATTAAAAATTGGTAAGACTTAAAAGAAAGTCGAAATGTTAAATAATGCAGTCAAAGTAAATTATGTTTTACAATATTTATTTAATAGAGATTTTTAATAAATTAACTTACATGACTAAAAAATCGTTTATAAAAATATTCTTAGGGGAAGTTTACTACCCTCGAGGAAATTTCCTACATATATTTTAAATGTAATTCTTATATTTTTTAAGAATAAAACTATATATTTTATGCTTTTTGCTTAGTTTATGGTTAAAGAGATTTGAAAATACTCTTTAATTATTAAATTAGAAAAGTAATTACTGGTGGTTAAGGTAGCAATCTCACCTAGGATTATCCAAAAATGCTTTCTACTACACAAAGGCATGCTTTGCTGAGGATAAGCATGGAGTTGCTGGGTTCACCCTATAAAGAGCTAGTTTGCGGGGTTCAATCATGCAGGTTTCACTACTCGAGCGACCTTGCCTTGAATTTTTCCTTGGATTAGATGAGCTACCTTGAAAAAATTCAGCTTCATAGGTAACAGGGAGTATGATGAAGGTGTAGCTCATCCTTCAATAATGAGAAGATAAAAATCAAAGAAGTCAATGATAGGGCATTTTCTCCCATTCACGGATAGTTTAATGAAGCTATCAAAGCGAAAGGACATAGACTACATTCTCAGTAGCGGTGGGACTGGCAAGAGTTTTCACCAACTCTTTCTTAATTGTTTACAGGAAGCAGATCCCTGCGAGCTCTACAGGAAAGACTCTTACCGTCATTTGTCCAGTAATGCCGTTTATAGTTTTTGGGCTCTTACTTCGTATGCATCTTGGTTTAGAGTGAAGTGGAATGGGGAGTGGTTTTTTGGAGTTTTTTATTTTCACGACTGCCACGTCACGGATTGCCAAGTCAACTCACTCAGATTCGTCGAAGTCACGACTAAGATTGATGGCTTGATTTTAGTATTAAACTGTGATATGTTTAATTTAATTTTGAGATTACTCATTTGCTACTTCTAACAAATTACGATTAGAAGTGTATGTTATTAGTGGCGGTTATACTAATATATATTTAAATTTACATTTTATTTCTGCAGTTTTTCCTATTCAATTATACTATAGCAATATTTATTGTGTTTATATTTTATTAATATTTACTCTTATTGCTTGTTTGAAAAATTGCAGAGAATTTAAAGTCTTCTTTAATATGAAGAATTTTATTTCTGGAAAGTTAAATCTTTATATTTTAATAATTGAATCATTATGAGTTTAGAGCATACATTTTAAATCCTAAATTTTGTGAAAAGTTACCATTTACTAAAAAATCATTACTTCTAAATAATTTAATAAAAAATATTTAAAATTTTCCCGCATACTTTAAATTATTGTCTTGATTAAGATTATGGTATGGAAAATTTAACATCAATTAAAATATGTGGGGAAGTTTCCTGCACTGTGTCATAATATAAAAAATAAGGGAGTTTCCTGAAATAGAATTTTTTTTAATTAATTTTTTTAGCAATTACTATCAGCCAGCTTAAGAACTAATTTCATTATTGTAGGAATTCATTCAAAATGGGAATATTATAATTAATTAAATAAATATGATAAGAAATTTGTGGCAGTTTAAGTTGGCAAATTTAAACGATCTTGGGCTCATTCGATAGAGAATTCAAAATTAGCTGGACTTTATTATTGGCGGTACTATTTTATCGCATCCCTGGAGCGAGATAACTCGACTTTAATGTGAGGGTATAATTTAATGAATTTAGATGTGTTTAATTAAAGTGAAGTTATCTCGCTCTAGGGATGAGATAAAATAGTACCGCCAATAGTAAAGTCCAGCTAATTTTGAATTCTCTATCGAATGAGCCCAAGATCGTTTAAATTTGCCAACTTAAACTGCCACAAATTTCTTATCATATTTATTTAATTAATTATAATATTCCCATTTTGAATGTATTCCTACAATATTATAATTATACTTAATTTATTTATCAATAAGCCATCATCTCTCTACAGATTCAAGACTCTAAAATATTTCATCTGATATTTGCTGATTTTTGTCCCTTAATCATTATATCGTCCTCTCTGTACTAATTGTAATTCCTAATATTGGATCCTATTATTATTGAAATTCTGATTCAATTTATCTTGTTTTTTATATAACTATAAAATATTAGACTTTATTTTCTTGAACTAATTATATTATGTAAGATACTTTTTTAAAAATGAGTGATAATAATGTAGAATATTTGAATATACTATAAATTTTTTAATTTTTTAAAAAAATTAAAAAAAAAGTGCAGGAAAATTTCACCCAAAAATTGTAAAGTATCAATGTATTATAATACTTATTTGTAGTTATTTAGTTATAATATTCTTATTTTTGCTAATTTTAGTTAGGCAAATTTATTTGTCCAATTCATTCAATAACTTATAATTTCCTCATAAAAATTATATGTACCACTTTTAATCTATAAATTAAATGGTTTGAAATGGATTTTAATGATAATAATTAATCCCGTAGTTTCTTTACGAGATAAATAATATTTCAATGAGCATTGTGTTTGAGGATGCTTTTTATTTAAAGAATTTTAGTGGTATTAATTATAATTGATTTTTTAATTTTAAGTTTTTCACTCACTCCAATAAATATGAAGAGAGAAATTTCAAGATAAGTTATTAAATTATTGGAAAATGAGTTTTATTGTCTACAAGTATGATTAAAAATTATGATTAAAGTTGTTTACAAGCAATCATTATTAAAAAAATAAGCAAAATAATTATGTTTTTTTTTTAAAAAAATAAGGCATCTGGGAATATTTTTGTTTGTTTCTCAATAGATAAAAAAAGAATAAGACCAATTAACCAATTAAATAATTGGATGTACACCTTTACTTAGAGTTTCAAAATATTTATAGCTCTTTAACTTTCTATTCTTTCTTTAAGTCGGATTAAATTTTTAAAATACAACTTTTTTCATTATATAATTAGTAATCTATCATTCATTTATTTAATATTTTATTTTAGTTATTCCGTAAAATAATTATGACTCTTTAATTATAATTACATTTCACATCACATTGAATGATAAATATAATTAAAAATAAATTTGGGAAATTTTATTGAGTAATTAAAGCGAAAATATCATTTTTATACTTATCTTTTTATAACTAGAATCATTATGATGAGAATAATAATTTGTTGAATTAATTAATTAATTTTATCAATAATATTAAAAAATTATTTGATAAAATTTTATTAAAACACCATAATAAAGAGTTCAGTTTGCCATTTGTTCCAAGAAAAACATTTGTAATATTCAAAAATAATCAAATCTATTAAATATAAAGAAATAAATAAATTGATGGTTTAAGAATTCATCTAGTTTTTAGTATTTAAAATGTTATATACGAATATAATATTTGATGGCTTTGTCAACCATGAGAATGTTTATGATAATCTTAAAAAGAGAAGTAATTTATCATTTAAATAATGTATTGTAATGAAGAGTACTAAATTTCTGTAAAAATTTGATATCATAAATAGTGAACTCAAAGAAATAAAAAAAATTATAAAAGATACCTATCCAATAAGTTTCCTAGTTTTCATTTGTAAAAAATGATAAAGTGATAGTTGGATTAATGTATTGATGATAGAGCAGAAGTAGTCTATATGTAGCAGTAATTCAATTTTGTATGAGAATGGTGGGTTTCACATTGATATGAATTTTTATTTGTTTAAACGAAGACTAATATAAATAGAGTAAGATAGAATTTTTGAAGAGTAAGTGAAATTTTAAATGGAATAAAGAATTTGAATTTAAATGTACATAAAGCAATTAAGATAAGAGCATTTTCTCAAATATAGCATAGAATAGTGAAATTTAAGGCAGATTTTTCTCAAGGTATATTTATCTCATATACCCAAGATATTCTGAGTCGACAGCACAGCTGTGCGGTTTATCTGCACAGCTGTGCTGTCGACTCAGAATATCTTGGGTATATGAGATAAATATACCTTGAGAAAAATCTGCCTTAAATTTCACTATTCTATGCTATATTTGAGAAAATGCTCTTATCTTAATTGCTTTATGTACATTTAAATTCAAATTCTTTATTCCATTTAAAATTTCACTTACTCTTCAAAAATTCTATATTATTAATAATTTTTAATTAATTAATAAAAATTTGAGTCACATACTGACAAAACTATATATATATTAATGATTTATTTTTCTTCAAAATAGGTTCAATTTTTTAATACTAATTTTCTAAGGATATTTGTTAGTTCTCCCTTGTTATTATTATTATTATTATTATTATTTAATGCTGTACGGAATTAAATACTGGGGCTTAAGCCAGCCAGTTTATTATATAATCAGATATTAATACTTTGACTTTTGGCGATCCAGTTTCCTCTTTCCGAGGGGAGTTACCCCTCTATGTACTCGACTAGTTTCCTCCCTTGTTACAGCTGTTGCTTAGGGAAAATACAGGAATCTAAGTTATCTCGTCTAGGTACTACGATTAGTCTTTATAGAAATCTAGAAATTTTTGGGTAATGGCCCCCTGGATGGGGCAGATAAAATTTTTTCTCAAAATATCAAGATATCTTTTAAATGTCAAAACAATAATATATCTTATTATAACGGAGTGAGCAGGTTTGTAAGGTTGATAATGGTCTTTTTAAGAACTTAAATAATTTTATTTCATTATTTAGCTCAATATTTGATAGTAGAATTACAGTAAATTTGACTTAAATTAATTTTGTATAAAATTTGTGAATTATAAAAATTTATTTAGTTTATTTAAGTCAAATTTACTGTAATTCTACTATCAAATATTGAGCTAAATAATGAAATAAAATTATTTAAGTTCTTAAAAAGACCATTATCAACCTTACAAACCTGCTCACTCCGTTATAATAAGATATATTATTGTTTTGACATTTAAAAGATATCTTGATATTTTGAGAAAAAATTTTATCTGCCCCATCCAGGGGGCCATTACCCAAAAATTTCTAGATTTCTATAAAGACTAATCGTTAAATAAAAATTACAAAATAACTATTATATTAATTTTTAAATTTAGATATTTACTTTCAAGGATGCCTCTTGAAATAAAAATTTTATAGTTAATTATGGATGCAATTATTTTATAAGAAATATTCGCATTATTCTTTGCTATTAATTAATTTGGTGAAGTAATTGAATTTCAATCAATTATTAATTATTAAACCTATTAGACACTTACTAAAATGGGGATGTGGAGATCATTAATTATAGTTGAGACGTTTCAAATTTAGAAAGTTAAAAAGCAACGATAACTAAAGCATTTTAAAGTAAAATTTAAGAATTAATTTTGAAATTTCAGTACTATTATAGATAAGCATCGTCTATTATTAAACGATAAAATAGAGGAAAGTAGATATGGATGGCTAAAAAAAATCCATTTTCAAATATGTAATAGCAATTAAGATTTTAAGCTTTTAGTAAATATAAAATACAAATTCCTATTATTTATATATTGCAAATTTATCTTCTCGAATTTCATTGTTTAATTAAATTTTAAAAATTCTACAAAAATATTATTTTTCATTTTTTAATTGTTAAATATTGTTATAAATTTTAAAATTCTAAAATAAATATATTTTATTTTTCTCATCTTGTAACTTAAATTTTTGAAATATCTTAAATATATATAAATATAAATAATTGGTTTATTGAACCATTTTTAAGAATATTTTCTCTTTAAATTTTTATCATACAGTTCAATCAGAATAATACATTGAAAATATTTTGTTGTTGAGCTTTACCAATTATTCTTTGAACTCTTATCGTTTCCTTTGATTCCTTTTTATAAATTATTTTACAACAAGATTTCTAAACCTTGCTTTATAAAATGCAATAAAATTTTTAATGATTTCAAGTATAATAAAAAAAGAATTTATTATTTAATGATTTATTAACTACAAAATAAGCTGGTGACTATACAACTTGGAATAAAGGTCTTATCATTTTATCACTATAAAAAACAGATTATTTTTAGAAATAAACAATATAGTTTTTATAAAGCATTATAGTAAAAATATTCTCATTCTTTAAAGTGAAACTTATCCTTAATCTCGTGCTTAATTAGAATTAATTAAATGTATAGTTTCATATAAAATCAATAATTTTTTAATTTAAATTCTAATTTACTTTATAATTTATAAATTAAAATATGAACAAAACATTACCTTAAAGTACCTTAATAAATGTTTTAGCATTAACAACTAGAAGTAAACTAATTTATTAATCCAATTATATTAATTAATAAACAAATAATATCTTATCAATTTACTAGCAATTGATAGGACTATTATCAATAGTATTAAATTAATTTCAATATTTATTAATTTCTATTGAAATTTAGACATCTTGCTAAAAACGGATAAATACAGAAAAAGTTTATCCGTTTTAAATTGAGGTAATATAATTTAATATCTTATAAAATTTAAATAATCTTTTCTTTAATTGATTATTTGGACCATTTAGATTAAGTAAGAAAATTATATATTATAAGATTGAAATTGTAAATAATTGAAAATATGGAGCAACTTTTATGAATTTATGGTACCACAAGTTTATGTAAAACTTTATTTTTTAACAAATTATTTCTATTTTAATAATATTCAAGAATTTCATTAACAAAATTTGCTGAGCACCTTTTGTTGGCACTTTTTACATTATGCATGGAGTAAATTAATAGATTGGTTACGTAAAACTTAAATAAACCAGGCAGCTCATTTGTGCAGGGAGTCTTAGAACCATTGCATAAGTGTAAAAGCTGGCAGATTTAATCCTCAAGCTGGCCCCTTATGCGAGAAACTTGACAACCCTGTGCTTACTCTCAGCAGGCCTTAGTATAGTTAAAAGATATATCAGAAAGTCCAAATATTAAGGTTGAGAGGGTCATACTATCCCTGTTTATTTACTTTTTAATTTAATAATATATTTTAATTAATTTTCAAATAATATCTTAACTTAATCATCCTGTAATTAAAGCATATTATAGTTGTTTATTCCAAACAATAGTAAAGATTAGTATAAATTGTGAGTATTTTACATAATTTAAAACATATTTAAATAATTTTTAATTAATAATTTTTAAGATAGGTTAATGAATTTTGTATAATAGACTTAAGAGAATTGTTATGTGAGAGTTACAGTTCAATTTTTAAAGATAAATACTTGGCATTTCTCAATATTAATAAAGCATTAAAATGGAAATTGCAAAATTAAAAATAAAATTAAGATAATTAAAATTGCCACTAATTTTCAGAAGATTCAAATTTACTTAGATATTGAAGTTCCAATTCTGCTTTAAATTTCTTTTACTTTTTTGTTTTTATATTATTATGGATTTAATTTAATTAAAAATTAAAAAAATTACAAAGCAGGATTGGAACTTTTAATATCTAATTATATTTAAGATACTTGAAACGATCTTTTTTATTTCGTATTCGTGAAATGTACGAAAATTAGTGGTAGTTTTAATTATTTTAATTTTAATTTTATTTTTAAAATTTCCCCATTTTATATAATTTACTACTATTTTTCTTTTTGAAACTAATCATCTTTTTACTATCTGATTATTTACTTGTTTCATATAGTGATTATTAAATATAAAAATTATCAGAAAAACGAGAATTGATCAGTATTTTTTTAATGGTAATATGTGAGGTAATGTTTAGACATATTGCCTGAAGTTTAATTTAATATATCTTCTCAACTTTAGTCTAATTCTGAAGATTTGTGCTCATTAAATGTAAAATTATTTATAAAAAAATGAGTAAATAGATTGGGTTCTAGATCAATTATTTTATTGATTATTTGTAGCATAGATTGCCATTTCTCACTGAACACATATTTTAATAAGAAATAGCAATATTAATTTGATTTGATTTAATAAAACACTTGCTTTACTCTATCGTAATGCTTTTTATAATTAAAATTGAAAATTATTTAGAGATGGCTAACTTAATTAGAATATTTGCATTGTTAAAAATTTATGAGAGAGCCAAAGAGAGTTATAAAATGCTGCAAAAGGAGCAAGTAAATGTAAAGGATTGGATGTTGAAATTGTACAATAGATGTTTTAACTAATTATTATTTTTATATTTTTTATTTTATATTTATTTACTGTTATTAAGATTTTCTGTACTTGCAAGAATTTTTAATACCGCTAATTAGGCTTTGATTAACACCAATATTATCAATTTGTTGACGATATATTTTTTAAAAAGGCACCTTTATTATTATCTTAAATATTTACCGCATTCATTCAAAACACCTTCAGTAGTTTGATTTATAAAAAGTAACAATAAATGCATACTTTGTTAGGATTTTATTAGGATTTATGTAGGGATTAGGGTTTAAATATTAGTAATTTAAGCGAGTATATGAAGGAGGTTTTTGAAATATTTTACGCAAACATAAGCTGAGTATCGTGTGGGAGATCTAATCTGATTGCCTCAATTGAAGCTTGATGTTCACTCATTGGCTTGATAATCTATACGATTTTTAATAAAACAATCTTTCCTTACTAATAATTTTTGAGATGGGACAGATAGCTGTGTTTATCTGACCAGTAATTGCTATTTGCTTCTCAAAATTTGTAATCTCTATCTTTAAAAGGCTTCATTTATTATATTTAATGTAAGTATCTATAGGAATATCTTCAACTTATTAACAATTCGCTCTTAAAATTGAGCCCATTAACAATTTGCTAAAGGGCTAATCAACTTTTTACTATAAAATTGCATAAATAAAAATTGTGAGGGAAATCTATTTTGATACTTATAATTTTTAAGTTAATAAGAATAGTTTTTTAATATATTAACAATAATTAATGAAAAATAGTTTAAATTAAATATGTATTGAATAGTGTAGTAAGCAAGCTCCTTAGACCTCCACTTATCTTTTATTTATCTAAAAATTGCTTGATCCTTTTATTGAATCTCTCTCACTTTTACAACTAAAGCAATAGTTTATAGGCATGTCACTCTCTATGATTATTGCAGTGAGTGCCCATACACCCCATGCAGTATCTCCATTTCTCCAATCTTCTCTCTCTCTGGGAAATATCCTGGAGTGCCCGTACATTTCCTAAAAAAGGGGCTAGCACTCTCTGACCTCTATTGAAATCAATAATGTAAACTCTTAGAAGTTGAAAATCGAGCATTATATTTTCTGGCTAAGTCTCTGTGAACATAACCAAGTTTGTGTAGCTCTTCTATCATCTGCTGTAATATCTAGCCAATTTATCTTTGGCACCTATTGTCATATAAGAATTCTCTGAAAGTCATTTCAAGCAGGGGAAGTCTAAAAGCTATATGGTCTCTTCCAAGCAAAATGGCATCAAGCTAAATTATATGCTTACATTCTTTAAAATTTGCCTATTAAAGAGCATAATACTCATTTGCAAATTTCATCTAGAGCTTATCATCAGCAAGGAAAGTAATTGAATGGGTAAATTTTGTAGTCATATTAGTCATCAATGATGACTCTTTTCTCTATTTTATCCTCAAGAGTGAAGTAACTTTCAAGGTAAAATTCTATGTCAATAATTCTTAAGATAGTATCTTTATTGCTTCAATTTTAACCATAATTTTATTGATCTCAGAGACTGGAAAGTTCTTAACTGCTTTCTATATTTTAACTTACATTTGTACCTCGACCTCAAAGACTCTACTGGGTTTTTTTTATCTTCTTTTTTAGATGAAACTTTTACCTTTCTCCTCATGAATAAATACAAAGCTTTAGTTGTGATTTTTATTTAAATGAGCTTTAAGGTCTCTTGTAAGAGTAGGGCTTCTTATAGAACTCATAGATATACCTCCCATCCTTCTTCTAATGCTTGAGATATAATAGGGATGTCATTGTGTATGTCTCTTATAGTTTGATTTATAGAGGAAATTTTTATTGCAGTCTTTGCATTAATACTCCACTTAAGCTGGTAAAATTTAATGATTAATGGAGAGTTTTCTTACCTCTTCTATTGTTCTTTCTCTAATGTAATTTTATTGAACTTAGATTGATATCTCAAAGTTATACGAGTTATAAATGTCATTAGTAGGCTCCCATTGAGTACAAAATTTCTAGTCTCGATTTTTTTTGGTTGATGGAATGGTGATTTTTATTGTCTTGGTCCAAGTAATGCCGCTTCTTAAGATGTTAGCGCTCATTTTAGTTTGCTTATAGATTTCATTATAATAATGATATTACTAAGCAAGGAATACTATAATAGAGAGTCTAAGACGCTTTTAAAAAATTTTTGCAGAGGGACAAAAACAATAAAAGATAATAAAAGACTGTAAGTTGACATATTTTATGTGAATATTTTACTTTTTACTAAATTAAAAAGCTCCTAAAGAAGTTTTGTTTCTCTAGCAGTCCTCCAAATTAAGTTTGAACTTAATTAAGAGGACTTCCTTAAATAATTAAACATTATTAGGAGCAATATAATGGAGATAGTTTGATAAAAATGGAATTCAATCTTTGAAACTTGTGGCAAGTTTTTTTTAATTTTCTCCACATACCTTTTCAAGGCTGACCTCCAGAAGGTCCTTCCTATTTAGTAGTAAGATTTTAATAAGAATATAATGGATATCCATAATTTTAAATTGCATTGACATTACTAGAAAGAGTAAACAAGATGGAGTGTATGAATGACGCAATGAAAAGAATTCAATCTCAAGAATTAATAGGGAAATTTTGAAGTAAGGAGGACCTTTACAGATACTTTGTTTAGAAAGGTAAGTATTTACCCTAATCTAACTGGTGTTCTTGGAACTTTGATACCTGAGTCCTTAAATGAAATCATTTAAGAAGATCACAAGAATCGTTATAGCATCTCTCCTGAAGAAAAGAGAAGCAAGGTATTATAATCAGTGATACGTGGCTAAAAGAACTGATGAAGTACCCATTCATTTCAAATAAACTTAGATTTCTAACTTTATAGAAAACCTAGAACTGCTATTTATTTGATGAAAGAGCGAAATAAACAGTGATAAAAAATCTTAAGTTAAGCATAAACTTAGTAAAAGACTCTTCAAAGTTATTTAAAACCAGACGAGATGAACATCGATGCAAGATCTAGTTTTAAGCGGAAAAACATGGGGCCCAGCAAAGCACAAGAAGAAGAAAAGAAAGAGAAGCCAAATCCTTTTAACAATTAGTTTAATATGTTAAGTTATTCATTCGTTTAAATCTAAAACTTATTTAAAAACACAAATCTCCCTTCTCTTGCATGCACCTTAACTTTCATCGCTGAGAAATGGCAGCTCTCTTAATAAAATCTACTTAATCTATCTTCAAGTAGTGCATCAAATGACAGAGTAAAAGTTTCTTGTAGTGGCCTTTCAATAGCCCCTAATATAATTCAATTCCATTGAATTGAGGACTGTAGGGAACATTAAATACAGGCGTTATTTTTAATCTTTCAAATTTCTTCCTTGAGTATTTAGTTTTGTGATCTGATATGTAATCTAAATATAGGATGATCTCTTCATCAGTATACTTATTTCTGAGTTACTACAAGAACTTTATGTATTGTTCAGTCTTAATTTAGCGAGGGTGAATAACATAAGTCTCAAGTCCATTATCTTCGCTGATTTCACCGAGAATAGCATGAGTTTATATCTTTACCTTTTGATCATACACTTTAATATTACTGTAACTCTTGTGACAAAACCTTGATATAAAAATATTGAACGTGAATAAAGCTTCATCAGCATGTAAGAACTTATATTATGCTCTTAAGCTCTTTGCATTTAATCAAATATATAATTTAAATTTGTCTAATAAGATGGAACATTAAAGTCAACCACTCTCTTAATACGATTGGCTGTTTTTTAAGTGATTCTATTATTTTATAGATTTTGTCTATAGAGTAAGCAGAGATATGAAGCTCAGGAAATATGCGATGAAATATCACAGCTCTAGCGTGAGAAAAATGAGCCCAATATTTTAAAGTTTTAATATTGACAAGATAATCAATATGATGCTGTTTAAATTTCTAAGGCCTTATTGGCTTAGAATTAAGTTGCTATCTCTTCAGATTCAATGCTGATAAACAGTGAAACCTAACAGTAGCAGCTGATTTATGGAGCAGCCTTGCTATAGACATGTAAAATTGGTTAGGCTTGAGATGATCGTTATAAACATCACAACCATAACGCAACATAAATAGTAAATCTATATACTTTCTGTTATAAATTGACCCCAAACCTCGCATATACTCGCTTAAATTACTAATATTTAAATCCTAATCCTTTACATAAACCTTAATTAAATCCTAATAAAAAGTATGCTTAATTTGTCCTTCTATGTCATTCATAAGCTCAATCAAACCACTGGAAAGGTTTTTTAGTTTTGATTGGTATGCCATTTAATTTGGAAAACTTCTTCGAACAATCCAACATTAATAGATTTAGTATGTTTTCTATGATGAGGATTTGTAAGATAATTAATGAAATTGATGAGAAAAATCTATATTATTAATATAAGTGGTATTAATAAGTTGCAAATCTTTTTGATTAATTACAAGAAACTATTCCCTTTAACTAATAAGTTCTTAGAGGAAAGTGATTGTATTGTAAGATAGTACTTCAAAATATTATATTAAATTTTTTATGATGCTATGTTGGAAGTCCTCATAGTTTTTATACAGTATAAGAAGAATAATTAAAATTATTATACAGAATTAATTTTCATTTAAGTTTATGTTTAAAGTTTTATTCTATTTTTTTTAAAAATTAACTTAAATTCTAGAATATTTAGTGATTAAACATACAGAGTTGGAGGATTAGCCTATTTAAAAGTCAAGAAGAATGAAAATTTTACAGATTTAGATTTCTGGTAGGATATAATCTTAGGATTTAAGTACAGTGAATTAGTAGTATCTCTTGAACTTTTAATTAGAAAGAGAAAAAAAATTTATTCATCGGAATTATCTAATTGAGATCAAGAAAGACTATTTATCTATAATTTTATTATTATTATTCCTGAATTAATAATAGTTTGAATTTGATTTGAATTTAAAAAGAAAAAATATGGAAAGCCGTATTCTAGTAAAGCTATTTTTTTTCACTTCATTTTATTATTATTTACAAATTAATTCCCAAAAAATATTCTATCTTGCTTGGTTGTTGCAAATGAATTGACTTAAAAAGCTCATGGCTTTTTTAAAGATATTTACCACTTCTGAATATTAATTATAGTCTTAATGATCAAATATTAGACATTGGATATAACTTAAAAAGAATATTGGAGTAATAAGTTAATAATCATGTACAATTAAAGAAGTAATATTAAAAATTTTTGAATTAACTTAGACAATGTTAATAGTCTTATGAATAATAAATATTTCTTTAAATATTAGTGAAATTTTAGTTTTTCATGGGTGCAGAAAGCTTTGAATTCCCTTTATTGTATGAATATAAATTTTAAATTATAATAAGGGTTCTTTGTTTATTACTCTATTGAGTAAATAGCTATTTATAAGAATTCCATTACTAGTTATGAATTTTTGTTTTTACTCTATTTCTTATTTTTATTTATGTAATGTTTAACCAAAATTTAATCTGATAGCATTATTTTCCCATCTATTTGTTTCACAGTATATAAATATATATTCCCAAAAATGTTGGGTTCTTTTTAAATTAAATATCTTCAATAAATATCTCAATTAAGCCTTATCTCAAATCATGAAATTCGTTAGCAAATCTATGCTCTTATCATGAATGGTTAGCAATTATGTATCTTTAATTTATTCTCTTAAATAATAAGGCAATCTAAATCGAAATAGTGGGAGATTATTAAGTTATTGGATCTTTTATAAAAAAATAAAACTTTAGTAAATGAGGAAAATAAATCAAGCAAAGTATTCTATAATTCCTCAACCTTTTCTACTGCACTTTAAAATAACTCAACAATTGCTCATTTGTGTTCTTTTTAAACAATACTAATTTAAATCTCAGCATATCTCAATTTTTGACATTACATCCAAATTTATTAATTGAGATCTCTAAAAAAAATTTTATCATAGTATGACAATTGATGATTTATTGTTAGAAAGGTTGAGAGGAAAGTACCGCAGAGTTATCTGCTTTAGTTCAAATTTAATAATTTAATTTAGAAAGTTAAATATGACAAATCAAACTCGAACTTGGTTATTCCATCAGTAAAAGACATTTTTTACTCTAAACAGCTGAGAAGGCATGATAGTTTATGATCATGGAGTATTAAAACATGGAGAATCCAATCGAAACCTTAACTTCACTTAACACTCATCACTCTAGAAATTATTGATCCTATCATGAGATTACACTATAAATTCACATATTGGATCGAAAGTTTCGATGAATGCCAATCATTTTATGAACTGGACAGCAATATTGCTACAGTTTACTCAACAAGCAAATTAGTTGAGAAATTATAAGATCCTGCTTTAAAAACTGCTCTAATTATTAATATTCATAAAATCAATGAAAAAAAGCTAGGGGGGGGTCTAAGTCGGTGGCAGAAATTTTTTGAAATCCTAAGTCGGTGGCAAAATTTTTTCAAAATCCTAAGTCGGTGGCAGACATAAAAAAATTTTTTTTTTCAAAATCCTATGTCGGTGGCAAAAAATAAAATATGATTATTTTACCAAAAACTCATAAATTGATGCTTAATATAAAAAAAAGTTTTCAATCAAAGAATTGTTAATTAATTACTAACTAGTTAAATATCTCAGATAAAGATTCATTTGCCTTTTATTAATTGATTTTTATTTGTCTTCTCCATAATGCTTCCATTAGAAAATCATGCAAATTTTCATCACTTACCGTACTATAAATATTTTTAATATATCTTTTGAGTTAAAACCATAAGCTTTCAATTTAATTTGTTCCTCTAAAATTTCTAGGTCTTACATTTGCATTGCTATTCTCACTATCATCTTGCATTTCAACATCTTAAAATTTATTTTCTTCATTTTCATCATCTTCATCATCATCTTCATCATCATCGTCATCATCATCTTCATCATCATCTTCATCATCATCGTCATCATTATCTTCTTCTTATTATTCATTAAATAAATTTTATTTTAGTTCTTCATGAACATATCTTTTATTGTATAATCCTGCTTATGAAAACTGCATATTTTAATATGAACTAAATCCATCATGATGTATAGTAGATCCTACTTAAGAATATTAGTGTATTATTGCCCATAAAGTATCTCTAGTTCTGTCTTTAACAATGAAATCTTTTGCTTTCTTAGAATTTCTTTCTATCATACCGAATACCCAAATTTGCCTTTCAACTCTCATATTTCCTACATAATTTCTAATTTAGCCTTCATCATGCAAGAATTTTCCATGAGTAAATAAACTTTCATCTACTTCAATATCACCATTAAGTATTTCATTTTCAATCTTAGATGTGAAAAATCTCCATATACTTAGCTATCTTTTTTCTAACATCTTAGAATATATTCTTGATTAATTTCTGATTTAATTTGTAATTGCACATATTTAAATTGTACTTTGTTTGGGAAGAACTGTATCCCTTTGCAAAATAGTGAAACACCAATAAATACCATGCTGATATTGGTTGTTGATGCTTGCGAAACATAAATAGTGATTAAATTGATTTTTTCTCCTGCATGGTCGTTTACATTAGTATTCAACTTCCTCTGGTGCATCTTTTCTTTTGGTTAACATCATATACTATCTGCAACTTAACATTTTACGTCATTTTCGAAAATTCCAGTTTCTTATAGATCTGCTATTACTTTTTATATATCTTTGATAAAACTCATTACATCCATTATTATTAAGATGTTTTTACAATATCTGAATGTCTTTTTTGCCTTTACATTTCTATATCTATTATATTTAAATAATAATATAAATTTTAAAATAAATTTTTAGATACAACAATTTAAATATTTATTTTTTTTATTGAAAACTTTTTTTTATATTAAGCATCAATTTATGAGTT
>ARYC01005379.1:0-34581 GCA_000711775.1 Oxytricha trifallax | reverse complement strand
ACCTTTTGAGAAGAGCGGCATTACTTGGATCATGTCAATAAAAGTTATCAATCCAGCAACCAAAAAAAGTAGAGACCAGAGACGCTTGTACTCAGTGGGAGCCTACTTATGACAACTTTTACCAGTCTAAATTTGAGATTTAAATATAAGTTAAGTAGAAGGTTATCATAGAAGCTGTGTAAATTGAGGAGGAGGTAAAACAACCCTCCATAGAAAATTAATAAATACCAGCCAAAGTTGACTATTAATGCAAAGAATGCAATAAAGTTTTCCCTTACAAGTCAACTTATAAGAGACACTTGAGAGATATACACAACGATATGCCAAGGTTATATCTCAAGCATTAAAACAAAGATGGAAAGTATGTCTGTGAGTTTTGTGATAAGCCATATTCTCATACTAGAGACCTTAAAGTGCACTTAAAGAAAAAGCACAATAAAAGTTTTGTCTTTATTCATGAACCTACAGGGAATAGATTCCTCTAAAAGAGAAGATCAAGAAACCCAGTGGAGTCTCTTAGAGTTGAAGTCTAGAAGTAATTAAAAATGAAGAAAGTAGTCAAGAACTTTCCAGTCTCTGAGATCAATAAAATCATGGTTAAAATAGAGGCAATATAGATTTCTATATTAAAAATTATTGACTTAGATTCTTGCTTAGAAAGCTACCTCACTCTTGAAGATAAAATAGAGAAGAGAGTCATTACTGATGATAATATGCTTACAAGATATATCCTTTCAATAACTTCTTGCTGATGACAAGTTCCAAATGGAATTTGCTAATGAGTATTATACTCTTTAAAAGGACAAGTTAAATGAGTGCAGGCATATCATCTAGCTTGATGCTATTTTACTTGGTAAAGATAATGTAGCCTTCAGGCTTCCTTTATTAGAAATGACTTACAGAGAATTCTTATCTGACAATAGATGTCAGAGATAAATTAGCTAGATAGTTTAGCAGATAGTTGAAGGAATGAAGAGCTTCACAAGCTAGGTTATATTCACAGAGACTTAAAGCCAGAGAACATCATGATGAACTTTTAGCCTCTTAGAGTTTATATTATTGACTTCAACAGAGCTCAAAGAGTGCAAGCCTCTGCATAAGTAAATGTATACGGCACTCCTGGGTATTTCCCAGAGAGAGAGGATTGGAGTGATGGAGACACTTAATGGGATATCTGGGCGCTAGTAGTAATAATAATAGAGAGCGACATGCCAAGAAACGATTATTTTAGCTGCAGGGTGAGAGAGATTCTAAGCAAAGAATCAAACAATATCTCGATAAAAATAAAATAAATGGAGGTCTCAGAGAACTTGCATACTCAACTATTATCAAGCCAAGCTAAGCGAATTAACAAACAATAGAATTAATCAAACATTAACTTAGAAAGATAAAATTCAGAGAACTGTCACATGACTCTAAGCATATGTTTGTGTGAAATATTTTAAAAACTCGCTTGTTATACTCACTTAAAATACTAATATTTAAACATTAAACCCCTAATAAGCCCTATTAAAACCCTAATAAAGTATGCACTAATAGTCTACTTTTATCAATCAAAAACTCAATCAAACTACTGAAAGGGTTTTGGGGTTTTGATTTTCCTTCTTAAATATTATTTGGTGTATTTTTATTGAATTACTTTTGATAATTAGAATTTTATATTCTCTCATATTTATCCTTAGCCTTGCAATGGAAGTTTTTATTATTATTTTAGATACCATTAAATTAATTTTGACTTTTGATTTTGAATAAATTGATCTTTTTTTTAATTAGTTGTCTTTTTCGTAGACCTTAAATTATTCCTTGAATTTTTTAATAGTAGGAAAACACATACATATTAAGTTAGTTTATTCTCAATTCCAATTGAACTATTTGAACAAGATTGGCCTATATTTATATATTTCCAAAATTTTTCTAGCTACTTTATTTGGAGGTATTATATCGAACTAATATTGCCAACATTTGTATTCAGTTATTTTGCCATTTTATTAAATTGTAGGTGTTTATTTTAATTAATTTTAATTATCTGTGTTTTAATCAATTCAGCAAGGGTAAATATATAAAGTTGGAATAATGTGTTTATTAAATTTTCTTTGGCAAAATTTAATTCCACTTAGTAGTGTTCTTCATAGTTATTTTATAGATTGTTTTATTACTAGCTCCCATTGTTCAAGTAGGTGCCGATAAGTTGGTTCTTGTTATATTCGTCAATCATAGCTTATAAATCTTATGAGGCAGTCAATTACTTTTTTAATAATATTTCCAGGCTGGCTGTTTCACTTTCAACACAGGAGTGCTTGTCTTCAATTCTTACTACTTAGTTATGGTCCATCAAAAGACATGAGTTTCAAAAGTTAGGATTTAAAAATAATGTTATAAAATTTATAAATTATTTTATTGTAAGTATAAATAATTAGAACCACATACTTTTTTAGCAAAAAAGTCTAAATTACATAAATTTTGTTTACACATTTGTTAGCTTCCATCAATTTATAAATGCAATTTATATTATAAGAAATATAATTTTATGATCATTGTAAAAATTCAAAACAAAATTAAAATAATTTATAACAAGTAAAATACTGCTAATTATATTACTTAATAAGAAATAAGAATCCCTCACTTCTGGTGGTTCAATAAGTAAGTGTTAAAATGAAAATTTACACTAATTTAATTTATATATATTTAAAATTATATTTTATTGTCTAAAATCTCTGAAATTATTTGTTTATTTTTACAAATTTTACAGACGGGATCGGTTGGTGCAGGTTGGCTTAGTCTATAAACATTACTATTTCCCCACAATGTGAGTTGTTCGCCAGGGGTAAGCCATTGAGAATCGAGGTTGACCTTAGCTTTATAAGCTAATTGTTCGTAATATATTTAGGAAAAACCTCAGTACCCCAGGATCAAATCAGACTAACTAAGATTAACTACGTTACATATAAAATAGAAGCAATTAATAAAAGTAAGTTATCAATTCAGTTTTAAATAAGCTAATGATAATTTATAAATGAGAGAGGTTAATAAAATGGATATTTCAAAATTAATTTTCTTCATTTTGCATTAGAATTTCAAATTTAAATTCATTAAAATTGTAAAACATTAAACTACTTAAGAAATAATAATTATAATAATGTAAGAATATTGAATTATTTTAAATCTTTTACAATTTGGTAGTTTATAAGCAATTAAAAATCTTATTCATCTTAAATTAAATAAATTGATATTACTTAGAATTTTTAATTCTATAACTTAATTATTTTAGGAAATCCTAATTTAAATAATCCAGTATATTATTTCAAATAAGTTGATAAATGTTACATTTTATAGAAAAAATATTTAAATAATTTTTAAATTTATTTCTGGGCTATATTATTTATAAAAACTTAAGTAATCCTTGGAAATAAAATGATTAAATCTATTAAAAAGAATATATTTTAATGGTTAAGTATATTGAACTTCAAGTATAATAAATTTATCTATTTACTTTTTCTCTCTTAAAATTTCAAAATTTATAAGTTTGATAATATGCACTTATATTTTATTAATGATAGCCTTAATAAAAACAATATAATTTACAGCAAAATTATAAGAATTTTCGAAAAAATGAAATAAAAATTTGTTGCAAGTATTATGTAATTTTAATTCTTAAAATTAAATATTCGAATTGCCTAAAATTTATGTTTAATCTAATGAGATTACAACTTGAAACGCTTAGGTATCTTATTTAAAATATTTTAATATCATTTTTCTTCTCATAGAACGAAATTAAAGGAACATTTAGCAATGGGTTGTGTGGTTACACTTATAAACTTTTTTAGAAAGTAGAGAATTTCTTATTTCGAGAGACTCCGCAATTAAGTTTATTTTGTTTAGCAGTATACATTTCAGATATCCTTCATACAAATATCATTAAGCGTTGTAACTACTGCTCTGAAGTAACATGAATTAACCCAATCTATTTTCAATCTTAGAATTCCTTGTGCGATTGATGTTAGAAGATTATTATTTTTGTTTTTAGCTATCCCATTAGAATTTCTTTTAACTTTCAACTAAAGCGAGTTGTTTTCTATAATACCTTGAAATTCAAGTTTTTAAATACCAGCAAATAGTCGTTCTATGGTGCCAATTAAAAGTGAAAGGGGCCAGGAAACATTACCGGAATTATATATATTTCTCTATCTTCTAAGTGATATATTTGCTCCTATGGTATGAGGCATTATCAAGCATAAATATATGATCTTATCTCCAATCTAGGTTGCTTTGTTCCAAGAATCTTTTATTTTTTATCATGAAATAGAAAACTATTTAACTGCAATTTTCCTTTTATTTACAATAAAAAAAGCTGAGTTATTCACCAATCCTGCAATAATAATGATCTCCGAGAACCTCGAGGAAGAAAAGTTGAAAGATGGTTTCGATTTCTCAGACCATTTTCTTCCTTTATTTGAGCTATACCTAAGGATAATTTCATCGATGTTTTTAATTACCTTACCTTTTTACAGATTTTTTAAGTAAAATAAGCAGCCGCCTAACGCCATAGTTTAGATTTGATATTGTTGACTCTTGGACTTAGATATTACTACTTTTTGTATGAAATTCCCAGACCTTTTTTTAAAAAGAGACGAACTGAACTAAATTGATACTTGCTAGTCTAGATCATTTCAAATTTTTTCCCTTATCACTTTGCAAGTTATTGGTTGCTCTCCATTAGACAAGTATTGCTCAATAAGGTACCTAGTACGTGGATTAAATTTCTTAAACATATTGGCATTTAAAGTATGATTCTGGGTGTTTGATATTGGTGCTTAGTTTAGTATTTACTTTACTTTCTAATAATTTATCTTTATTCTCTTCATAATACTCGTTACAGGCACTTTGTCCTTAAGGTACAGACGTTTCACTAATTCAGTTTATTTCCTCTTTAAATCTTTTTTCTCTTATTGGTTGACATTATGTCTTTAAACTCGTAACTGCGATTTTAAATATGTGCATAAACCTAAATAATCATTAATAGACTAAATAGCACCCTCCTAATAAATGTAGCCCTCTCTAATGTCATTTATTCATCGTAATAAATCTCCAATAGTAAATCTTTTTCCAATTAAGTGTCATCACCTTGGCGATCTTTTTTAAAGATTATTGCTCAGAGCATACTTTCTGTACACTGAGTTTCTTTTAATCCTAAATCCCCATTTTAATTTTTGCATTTTAATCTCACTAACTTTCGAGGATCTAATTGCTCTGTTAATAATATTAAATCAGGATTACTTCGAAATAAAATATTTTCTTCGTTGGCTATCATTTGTTAATCTATTAGGAAAATTTTAATTGGTTATATCTCCAATTATCAATAAGCTCGATGATAAATGAGTTCCTAATAGAATAGTTTCTTCTATTTTATCGAGACTTGAATGAGACTATGATTCATCACTCTCATCAAAATTTTCGCTTTATTACTTATCCTTAATGAAGAAGTCAGCAATCTTAGATTTAATTTTGTTAAGCTATTTCATATTTGTCTAAACTGTTTTTGATCGGTTAAGGTAGCTTTTCATTTTGAAAAATTCTTTCCTGGCTAAAAGGATTATATGTATTAAATAGAAAACTTTTTATTTATGTGTTATATAATCATCATTTTTTGTTTTTAATTAATTTTTATAATTTATTAACCAATAGAAGGTTTAACGAATGATGAGCTAGTAGTAGCAACTAGCTCAAATTAATGTTATGCAAATGAGAGAAAAGATAGGGAACTAGAAGAAACTATATAACTTTCTTACTCAAGATTGCAAAGCCTATCTCCCGAAAATAGATTGCACTAATATATACTTTCTCAAAAGCATTATCAACAGCGAGAAAAATGTAATCATCTTATGATTAATTAACTTTACTATCTTAAGAGAAACGAGGTAATCGTGTCTGCTGTACCACAAATAGAAGGGCTCACAGCAGACGATTTCATTGAATATACTCAAGGAAGCGATTAAATCCAAAGCTTTCTCCCCAACTAGTGTGACTGGATTCATTTTGATAAACGCTGGATTTGTGATATTATGATGTCTCTAAGTCGAGATGGTATCAGCCAAATGATATAGCGTGCAAAAGAGCAGAGAAGGGACAGAATTAATAAAAGCTAGAACTTGCTTATCAAAATGATGCCTGAATTTGCAGATGCTCATTAGAATTCTCTTTCATTTAGTTGTAAGCTTTAAACTTATTATTTTAGAACACAAGAGAAGATCACAGTTTATGCTTAAGCCATCATCGCAGAGAAAAAGACGCTAAAAAGAGATGGAAGAAGTGAAGGCAGGAGGAATCATTGCTCAGTCAGAGTAAATAGAAATACATCCAGCAAAACAAGAGGGTACGTGAAGAAATTTCAGGCCTACAAGAGCAATTAGAAGAACTTAACGAGTACAAAAACCTCTTTATGCACCTTAATTAAGCAGGCATATAGCTAAAATAGCATAATAATCGTGAATATAATCAATTATTCAACTTTGTACATTTCTATTTTATCATATTAATTTTATTCTATTTTTAGGTACTCTACCGCATTTAGCTGTTTTGCGGTAGAGTACCTTAATTATATTAATTTTAAAATAAATTAGTTTTAAATACTTCAAATAAATAAGTAATTAGTTTATAGAAAAAGTAATATATAATAAATATAAAATATAAAAATGAGAATAATCTTAAAATGTTGCCATATTAAGCCACTTGTTTAATGGGATTAAGTTTAAAATTGTGAAAATTATTTATTTATTAAATTTATTTACTAACTTTAAATTATATATTACTTTTTCTATAAACTAATTACTTATTTATTTGAAGTATTTAAAACTAATTTATTTTAAAATCAATAAAATTAAGGTACTCTACCGCAAAACAGCTAAAATGCGGTAGAGTACTTAAAAATAAAATAAAATTAATATAATTAAATAAAAATGTACAAAGTTGATTAATTGATTATATCCACGATTATTATGCTATTTTAGATTATTATTAACGAAGATGGAAATACTTGGTCCATCCACCCTCATTTAATGGCAATAATAATTGATACTTTTCTAAGAAAGATTTAAATTTAATAGTGCTTTATTTATTTATTTAACTTGTTAACACACACCTATGTACAACTCATCTACTCAATTATTTGTTTAAACTCTTATCAATTTGTGAATCTGAATGTCATTGCTGTACGACTTTACTTCTTGTTGTTCTCGTCTGGATAATATTGTTATCGTTCATCACTGCTATGCGATTTTTTCATGTGGAAAAGCCTACTGTTTCCTCTGATTTTTCTATTGTTAGGGCTTAGCTTCTAATTCTTTGTTTACTTTCAACTTTGAGCTTATCATGTCCTGCTTTAAAATTTTCTAATTTATTTTGCTTGATTGTTTATTAAAAAACTGTATTGCTTACTGCCCTTGCACTATTTTTATTGCTTGTTCTCTTGCACTTTACGATAGAGTATCAAGTTTCGATTCAAATTCTTTTCCTTCAATTTTTGAAGCTTCTATTACGGCTCTGAATTTATTGAGACTATCTTATTTCTTTAGCTATAATTGTTCCTCAAACACTTCATCCCTTCATGACTACTCGCAACTATCGGGATCATCTTTGATTCCTTCATGAATTTTGAGGTCAATCAAGAAATCTTTCACTCTTCTAGCTTTCTCATGACCTTCACTTTATATTGTACAATGTTTTTCAATAAAATCTTTACTATTCGTTGACCTTCTTGCAAAAATATCTGCGATAATAAAATATATACCCCGTTCTGTTCTATCTCTCTTGAGGACTGTAAATCGGTGCCCCTGCCTTAAACTTCAAACAATAGATAGACGCCAAACCGTTTATCAGTATTTTTCATTTTAAACTTTCCTTCCAAATAGGCATCAGTCTTAGATCCTTTGACGCTTTTCATACTAAAAAACTAAATCTCTTTAAACTTTCCGAAATATGAATCAATCATAGAATAACTAGAAGAGGCCACAACTATAAATGGAGTCTGTAGCGTCTACTTCATGCAGGTTTCATACAAGTATTTGCAATAATCCTACCAGGAATAAGTAGAAATCATATCCTGCAAGTGAATTTTCCTATCTCCCTTTAAAAAATTAAGGAGGGGCACTTTATCTCTTTTTTGTTGAATGCAAAATCTAAGCAAGTTTCCTCTTTTTGAGAGAGAATAGATCCTGTAAGTCCTACCAAAACTGCAGCTTCCTTCAAGTAGAGTATTGATTCTTAGATTTAATGAGGAATGCCATCAAAAATTATCCAGTCGCATTCATCTACAACAATTCAGCACTCCTTTAATTGTTCCTTAAATTCTTTTTAAGTACACTATCCTACAAAATATTTTTAAGTCATATAGTACACCCCCAATTATGGTTCAAATTGGTTGTAATTAACATTCAGTTCACTTCCAATGATCATGTTTTAGAATCTTTTCTCATCTCTGAGTACTAAATATTCACTTTTTCCTATTATTATACAGCTTTTATTCAATTGAAGGGCTAAAAGCACTGCCAATGAGGAGCAGGGCAATGTCTTAATATTTCGTATCCCGAAATTAAGGAATACATACTTTTGTTAACTTCTTAAAACAAACTTTAAGCAGAGTCTTTGAAGAGTTAAAAAGCTAAATTCAAGAAGCTTCTTGATGGTTTGAATGCCTTCGTTTTGACTCACGTGGCTCTTTTAAATAGCAAAGCAGAATGTTTCGACTTCTTTTATTTATTTGTTAAATTTTTAAACTTACCAATCATCTTATAAAATTACTAAAATGAGAACTTATCCACTTTTTTTTGATTTTTGAGGATCTTTTTAATCGTTGTGGCATTCCCATTTATAAAGTCGGCAATTAAGTCTGGTCTGTTATTAAAACCTTTCTCGAGATGTATTGTGACTACCTGGTCAATTACTTAAATTATACTGCTGAGTCTCCCAATCCAGTTTATGTACCTTCCTTAAGCTAAGCTTGACTTAAGACTAATCAATAAGTAAAGAAAAATCACTCTTGTCTAAATAATCCCACTTCTTATAAAAATATCACCAATGTGATTAATCATTTGGTCAAGCTCAGTGTAATTGCTAAGTTGGCTCAGGGATCAGATTTGTACAAAATCACCGACTACATTGATTGGAATTTTTCTAATCAATCTCAGACCTCGGTCCTACTTAAGGACTTAAATGAAAGGCTTATTAAGGCATTAAAGAGTATTGGGGAGGAGCATAACAACTTATGGGTTAATTTTAAAATTTTCCTGCCATCAATTGGATGATTCCGATATTCTTGCTATCGAGAAGCACCAATTCATCCTATAGCATGGAAAAGTTCTCAATTTCATTGATAAAAATATAATTAGCCAGTCCCAGCGTTTATTCTGAATTCGGACTTTAGGCTTGGAGAGTCATAGCATTTTATAGTATGTCCTCGCTAACTGATATAATATCATTTAGATAGTAGAGCAAAGATTGCACAAAGAGCCTGGTCTTAATGTAAAGATCCATCTTTAAATTAAAGGTAACCTCATGTATTATTGTAGGAATATATTCGAAATTGGGAAATTAATTTTAATTAAATAAATAATTAATCAAAATCTTGGCAGTTAAACTTGGCCAATTAAACGATCTTGGGCTCATTCGATAGATAATTTAAAATTAGCTGGACTTTATAATTGGCGGTACTATTTTATCGCATCCCTGGAGCGAGATAACTTCACTTTAATGTGAGGGTATAATTTAATGAATTTAGAGGATTTGATTAAAGTCAAGTTAACTCGCTCTGTGGATGCGATAAAATAGTACCGCGAATAGTAAAGTCCAGCTAATTTTAAATTATCTATCGAATGAGCCCAAGATCGTCTAAATTGGCCAAGTTTAACTGCCAAGATTTTGATTAATTATTTATTTAATTAAAATTAATTTCCCAATTTCGAATGTATTCCTACAATAAACTAAATATACCATCACAGAAGTTTGATGAGCATGTTGACTTTGAGCTTATTAGAAATTCTATAAACTCTAGCTGTTCCTTAAACATATTTACTCTTGAAATATAAATCACTCTTGTGGCTTAAGGAACATATACTCCCTAAGATAATTGGATGTGATCTCAGATTTTATTATTGCTCCATAATTTACCTGTGGGGTCAACAAGCTAGACGAGTTAATTATTTCTGATTACTGTAACACTTGCTTTCCTCTCGGCCCCAGGACTACATTAATTCCTAGATGGCCACTTTGAGAGTTACCAATCTCTCTATAGACCTGGCTTTATGAGACTTTGAGTGTTTTTTTGAGATTTATTTCGAAAAAACTTAGAAATAAATTGTGTAATCCTTAGAATGCCTTAGTACCGCAAACTCTTCAAGCTCCAAGCGCTATTCGGGTACTGACGTCCACAGCGCCCTGATGACGCCGAGAGCGCCCAGCTGACGTCCAGAGCGCCCGGGTGACGCCTAGAGCAGCCAGCTGACGCCTACAGCGTTCAAGATTTTTCCTTACAATAATTAATTTTAAAACTACTTAACCTCACTTTTTTATAATTTATAGCTTGACTAATGTGTAATCTCAGCACTACAAAAATACAGTTTATATAAATTTGTTATATTATTTTATATATTTTAATTTATCTATGGCTACATAATTTATCTATTTTACTAAATTATAACTTGATCAATTGTCACGAGCAATTCTTTTATGAATTTCCTGGTAAATTATCATCAAATATTTTTATTCAATTAAAATTTTATAAAATTTTTTTTCTAATAATTTTTTTAAAAAATCATATATACTCAAAATTTTTTACTTTTTAATGATCCTTCCCTATTAAAGACATGAAAGTATAATAAATTTAGAGTTTATATCTAAAAATTGATTCCATATCAAAAACTTAAGGATTATTAAACCAGATAAGTATTTAATCATATTTAAATAAGTTTTTTAATTAAAAAAATAAATGATGAACTCATATAACTAAAACTCTTTTTCCAATTAAATTAATTAGGAAAAACTTTAAAGTTTAAAGGATTTTTATGATTCAATCATTTTAAAGTAGGATTAGAACTAAGATTAACATGAAAAACTTTATAATTAAAAACAAATTAAATTTAATAAATTAAAAATACAGATGTAATTTAGAGCTCATTTTAAACTGGATGCATAAAAATTGTAGAGATACAATTCCTACGTGTAATTTTGATCTTGCTTTATTATTATATACTCTTATTAACTACATTTTATATCTATTGGAACCTGATTATTGTAAAGCATTTATTAAATATTGGAATGTAAATAATGCAAGAAAACTGCATTTTTAAAAAAAAACTGATAATAAGTAAATAATTAATTTAAAAACTAAAACTTATGTGGGGTAGAGTTAAAAATTTTCGATTTCTAAATATTATAAATCTGTTAATTTATACTAATATAATTAGTTATTAATTTATAAAGCAGAGGAAAAAAATTCCTAAGTTTGTAAAAATAAAAACTCTGAAAATGTAAAGAATTTAATGAAAGTAAGCAATAATAATATTAATAATAATAATTAGATCACATTGAGGTCTCTGGGGACCCCGATCATAGCTGCTTTTTAGTGCAAATAAGGGACAAGCCCTTTTAGTTTATAGGAGATTCACTCCTGTATACTGAGTTTCATATTCTTCTGTTGTTTCTTCTTTTTCCTCCTCTTGGTTTTCCTCTTCTTATGTTCTTTCTTTTGTTGTTTCTTCTTTTTCCTCCTCTTTTTGGGCCGGAGTTTATGATTTGAACAGTCTCTCTTTGGTCTCTGAACTTGAATTAGGTGTCAAAGTGTTTGACATTGATTGAAAATTTGAGTTCTTTGGAGGCGATGAAGTTCTTACATCTTGTGGTAATTAGTTGTACGAAGTCGCTTTTTATGAAGTATGTGTGTTTTTGAAGATATTTGATATAAATTTCAACTTTGTTTAAGTGTTCGTGGTAGTCTGCTGAGACTGATATACAGCTAGCTTCGTTGGCTGTTATATTCTTCATCAGAATCATTACTAGGAGTCTGAAAAATTGGATTGTGGCAATTTTAGTGCCTTCCATTGAGCCTGTTTTGTCCTTAATGTCGGCTCCTAGTTTGTCATCTTCCATTTTCATCCATTAAAGGAGGGTGTCTTTGGATAAATTTTTTATCATGGCATTGATGATATTTGAGAATTCTTTGATATATTTAAAGAGTCTTGAGTTAATGGTGTTTAGCCAGATCGAAATGCATGATTCTCTAGTGTCAAATTTATCTATCAGTTGTGCTTTAGTGATAGTCTGGATATCTTTTAAGTTATTAACTTATTAATTATAATTTAAGAATTAATCGTTACTATTTAATAGTAATTTTTAAGGCTAGTCTTTTAATTATTAATTTGCTATTTAGTACCCCCTTTTACCGATGACGTATTTGACATTTGCATCCTCGCAAATTTTTCGGTAGTAATTCCTGAGTCCATCTGAAAATTCGGACTAGCTATCTATAAAGTAGGTATGTTGACTGGAGTTTTCCTCGACTGAAGGATCTTTGTCGTAGGTGTCGTATTCTTGCTATTCTTCGACTGAACTCCAGTCTTCTTAGTTATCTGAGTATAGTACTTTTTTGTTATGAGTTAACTGTTTCTATTGGAATTGTTAAGGTTGTTTTCATATTCTGGGTAATTTTTCTCAAAGTCTTCGAGCTCTTTTTGGTGTTAACTATCTCTGATCACATAGTGATCTGATAGTGGGGGTACTTGTCCTTCTTCTATTTCTTCTTAAGGTGGGGGGGCTGGGATTGAGGTTGTTGTTTCCTCAGTCTTAATTTGAGGTCTGATAAATTTATTGTTAATTGCTATCAGCCTTAGCATTTGGAAAAGTTGTTGGGTCCATAGGTGGACCTGGTCATCTTTGTTCTCTGTGACGTATTGAAATTTAGTAAGGTGGATTTGAAATTGATTTAGAGTTGTGTAGCCTTTCCTTACTAGTTTTCTAGAGATAAAGGTTAAGATTTCTAGTATGTTTAGCCCCCATTGATCCTTGTTGATTTTTATGATATCAATTGTGTATTGTGCTAGGTGATGTGTTTAGTTATTTTCAATGTCACCTTGTATGATATCTCTTTGTATTTTGCTCAGTATACCCATTCTGTGTTTTTAATTTAATAATGAAAGTAAGTAATTTTAATAATATGTCTAAATCAAAAGATTTAAAGATTACCCATATAAAAAAAATCATGAATGTAAATTATTATGATAATGTTTGCTCTAAATCATTTGATTTTTAAATTATTGTATTAATTAAGACTTTTATTTAATTTACTATTTTTAGTAGAAATATAAATTTGTGATCAGACAGACGAAAATTCTAAACATAAAAATTAGAGACATGATATTTTTAGTCTATTAATTAGAGTGAGATTAATAATGTTTGCTTTAAAAAATTTTTAACAAAATAATACGTGTGATTATGATTAATTAAGTAAAGAATAACATTATTGAAATTAAAAAAATTCTTACATATTTAATTGTATAAACTTTGGACTCTTGGGGTTATTGAAAGAAGAAATCTAATATAGATTCAGTAATTTATTCAGAATATTAATATTTAATAATGAATAATAGAAATAAAATCAAGATGCAGATAAAGAATGAAAAATTATTTTTAAAATTATATAATTTGTAGTATTTTGTGGTGTTGAGATTGCACATTAGTCAAGCAATAAATGACTAGAGAGTGAGGTAGAGTTGACTTAAAAAAAATTATTATAAAGCAAAAATTTTGGGCATTCTGGACGTTACCCGGACGCTCTGGGCGTCACCCGGGCGCTCTCGGCGTCATCAGGGAGCTGTGGACGTCAATACCCGAGCTATTCAATATTGTAGTTGGTATTTGAAAGTATCAATTTCGTTTTATAAATAAGTTCAGGGTGTTCGCCACCTTTGTGAATTGCCTTGCACCACCTCTTCTTGCTTAAGCAAGGAGTGGTTTTTCCATTAAGATGGCTCTCATCAAATCCTGGTTTATCAGAATACGATTAGTGTTGAGCTTCAGTGAGCAACTATTTTAGATTTCTAGGATTGAGTAGGTTTTTATCCTCTAGGTTTTCCTGCTATTGTTGACACAATTCTTCTAGTAGCATTATATGTTCGGAAAATGTTTAAGTTACCGGCAAAATTTTTAATCTAAATTTTTAAGATTATTAATTGATCTTAAAAGAACCTTATTAACTTCTTAAATTTAAATAATAAGGTTGAATTTTTTAAGTGTAAGATAAATTTTAGATTAATCAACAATTTTGAATATATAAATTTGAATTAAGGACTTAAAATATCAAATAAGGGAAAATACACACATTTGAGAGGAAAAGCTAATGCAAATATTTCGAAAAGTATTTATTGAAATCTTACAAGATATTCTGACTGTGTAGATTCAGCGCATATGCGCTAAATTAAATCGAGGGCACGGCAGACTTTTTTTAGGTCGAAATCGCATTCTTAAATAAAAATGTCCCTATGGGACAATAGTGCTTTAATTGATAAATTCTTAATTAATAATAATAAATTTAGTAATTTTTAAATTTACGAAATTTATTAAATTTAAAAGTTATTACTAATGTGATTTCTTTAATAAGAAATTTGATCAAGTTAAAGATATTTAATTTTTTAATAAAAATTAAAACTATATTACTAAATTTATTATTATTAATTAAGAATTTATCAATTAAGCACTATAGTCCCATAGGGACATTTTTATTTAAGAATGCGATTTCGACCTCAAAAAAGTCTGCCGTGCCCTCGATTAAATTCGGCGCATATGCGCTAAATAAAAATCAGCGCATATTCGCTGAATCTACACAGTCAGAATATCTTGTAAGATTTCAATAAATACTTTTCGAAATATTTGCATCAGCTTTTCCTATCAAATGTGTGTATTTTCCCTTATTTGATATTTTAAGTCCTTAATTCAAATTTATATATTCAAAATTGTTGATTAATCTAAAATTTATCTTACACTTAAAAAATTTAACCTTAGTCTTCTATAGCCAAATACTCTCTCTAATTCTTGTAAAAGGTAACTTAAACCAACTTTGAATTCTATTTGTCCCACAAGAAGTCCTATAGAGCTTTTTAAGACCAATGACCGTTAAGCAAGATTTTGAAATTTTGGGGACTCATGAAATAAGAAAGTTGAATAGTCTTTACAAGTTTGGGAAATAGCGGGCAATTCATAATTGTTATTCTTAAAATACAAGTAGAAATAATTAAGAATATATTAAGAAAATAAGATCTTAAAGAACTCAAGTTGCTGTAGAATTATAGAGAAGGGCTATAGCACTGACATTAGGAGATATAAGTACACTGAACTCTATCTATAATTTGTAGAAAATGATACTATAGCAGCAAATTCTAATTAATGAGAGCAGGATGATGTTTTACATTTCTACCATAAAATATTATGGGAGTTGAGGCTCAAAACCTTGTATAAGAGGAAATGAGACTTGCGATGAAGATTGAAAAGAAATTTTTATAAATTGAGTTTACACATAGTATACGGTCGACTAGAGGAAGGAAGATACCTTCCAAACATGATTATTATTTGCTTGTATAAATACTGTGTTTTAAAATTATTTTCCCTCCTTTTTGAGCATTCTTAATTGAATTTAAATTTATATACCTTCTTATACTTCAAAAATCTTACCTTACCAGAAATGGGCTAAAGTAAAAAAAATAAATAATTTTTAATAATTTAATTAAAAATTAGGTATATATTTATTTTAATCAAGCAAATTTTATATCAAATTTTAAATAAAAAGTTTCAAGTATTAATATTAAAAATTTCTTTATATTTAAGCATTAATATATTTACGATTTTATAACTATTTTGACAGAATAATCGCTCTCTTTTACGGTATTGAATCTATACGAAGGGATTATAATCAAAATTTGTGAGAGCAAAGAAGCTTCCTGAAATAATATAATTTAACTTTATACAATGTTTATATTTCTATCTTATGCATTTTCATTAAAAAGTTAAATGAATTTTAACTCAACAATTCTCAAAAAAGATTTGCGTTTATAAAAAAAAGAAAGAAGTTCTGACAAATCTCAAATAACATATTCTTATATTCAACATTACTTAAGCAAGTTTTATGCTTCTAATAAAAGATTGGCAAATACTTTCCTGTTATAATTCTAACTTTTTGAACAAATCTTTAATTAAAATACTGCTAATACTTATTTAAATCTGAAAATATTTACTTGTATCTATAGTATTTAAAAATTTTACTCACAAACTTAAAAGCCAATATTTTATTCGAGCTTAATAACTTGCGAATTGTTTTTACTAATGCTTGATTTATATAAAGATTAGATAATACAAACAGTGATTTTAACTATCATGAGTTTAATTTAGTCACTGTTCTTTGACTTCTTTTTGAGATTTAATTTATATATATATATATTTTTAGTCTTTTGATTTACTTTACTTAAGTAACATATATAATTACTTGTAAGTAATTCTTTGAATTATTTAATCTAACTATATTCAAATTGATTGTGAAAAATCATATATAATAATTTTAAAAGAATAAGGACTCTTTATCAATTAAGATGAAGAATAGATAAAATATTCGCAAAACTCTGAATAAAGTCTGACTTAATTTAATGATTATTTGTTATTTATAGATAATTGATTATAAAAACCCAAAGTTAATGAAGTATTACTGTAGGTAGTTTTGTATTTTTATTATTTTTTAAAAATCTTTGAATATTCCAGCATTTTACCAATGATTTATAAATTATTATGATGATAAAATTGAAGTTTTCGTTGAATAAACTGCAAATAAAAGAAAACGACTAAATTCTTGATTTTAATTATTAAATAAAACCTTAGATTTAAAATTATTTTCCCAATAAAATTTATCAATAAATTAAAAGATAAATTTACCAATGACCCAATACAAATAAATATTTAATAAGTTAAGTTATTTAAAGATAAAGAGTGAAAATTTATCCTTGATAAATTCAATCATATAATTTTAAACTATTTTAGATAGATAGATAATAACTAAAGGTAAGCAGATAAATTTAATTAAGCTAAGAGAATAAATATGATGGAATTTAGTTTTAGTTCACTACTCTGTCTCCTTAATTTTATGTTCTTCCTCATTTTCTTGAACTAGTGATTCCTATTTGTCGTTCCTTGACTACTCCTCCTTTTCCTCTTGCTTGTTATAAGCTCTAGATTTCAAAGTTGTCTGGAATAGTTGATACTGTAGCAGAAGCTGAGCTTTTGATAATCTCTCTGGCTATCGTGTTTGAATTCACTTTCGGCTTAGCTTGCTTGTTTCCTCTCTTTTTATCGAAGAGACGCCCACAATTTTTTGTGAGGTTTCTGTCGTTCTCACTGAATTACCCTTCGTCTTCCTCATTGTGCTGGTTTAGAATTGCACCTTTAAAGACTTTTTTGACTAAGTTATCTTAAGCATCTATTTGGGTCAGGTTCATCATCTGTACCATCTCATTGTCAATTTGTAACCATAGTTTCAGGTTTCTTATCTCATAGACTTCTACTGATTTCTGAGTCTTTATTGACTTTCCTGATATTCAAATCTCCAATCTCATGCACCCCATCTCCATAATGTTGTAGATGAGGTAGTTTCTTTGTATATTCAGCCAGTCTTTAGCTGAAAGATTGATTTACCGGGAGTTAATAGGCTAGATTGTTGGCTATTAGAATACTAGTCCGCAGTCTTTTTTAATCTATTGTGTAATTGGTCTCATAATTAATGTTGATTATGCTTACTCGGAATTCTTTTCCCTTTGTACTAGTCATCATCTCGTTTAGTTGACTAATTAGTTTCTGGATCACTGATTGGCATCGGACTTGTTTTCTAGTGTCGTATATGTCTGTTTCCCCTGAGTTTTATACTATTCTCATTATTATCCAATTCATGGAGTTCTTAATTGAACTTTGACAGCAAACTGTAATGATAAAAGCTGTAGGATCATCTTAGTTTCTCAAATACTGGCTATTCTCTAGTTTCTTGTTAATTGATCAAATGCATCAATGCATTTATCGAGTTGGCTGGTTCACTGGTTTATAATCAGATAAAAAATTTGGTTGATAGTTTTTTAGAATTTAATAATAATATTCTAGCTTCATCGCTTAATTTTAAAATTTTGGTGATGAAGTTAATAAATACATAATCAAGTTTAGTATAATTATCTTAATTATTCTTTAACATGTTAAATAAATGCTTTAAGGCTCATATATACATATAAAATACAGATTAATTACTAATATAATTTATTTTAAAATTATATACATAAAGCTGTAACTTAAATTTTAATTTTAAACTGGAAGCCTGAGTTCCTTTTTCACTTTATGTATAATTCTATAGAGAATTCAACAATGTCAAAAAAAACGAATAGAACTGTTTTCTAATGAATACCTAATTTCAGATTATATTGTGGTTGTTAACTTATTATTTTGTAAATTTATGAATCTAATTAAAATTTGATTAGTTTTTATAAATCTAGTTATAATTAGTAGTACTTATTAAGAAAAATGAGAATCCTAAATATTTAAACACAAAAATTAAAAATTCTTTTCTAAGATTTTATTTTATTAAAGAATTTTTATTTCTATTTAAATATAATAAAATTTATACAAAGATTATTTGAGATATGCTTAGTTGTTAGTTTATTAAAAATATTTAAGAATTTATTTTATAAAGCATTTAAATATTAATGATTACTTTTAAAAAGAAGAAAATGTAATTAATCTTAAAAATAGAGATCTTCTAGATTGTGATAGTTAAAATTTTAAATATAATTTTAATCAGTTATTCCTTTGTCATTAATGCTTATGGATAGCAAGATAACTTATGATATTTTGACTTCTTTAAACTGAACTTCCTTTATCTGCCGCATACATACTTCAAACGTTTCTGCTTAAATGTGTCTCCCTGGCTTCAAATCTTTTTGTATCAATTCCTTGTAATTATCTTTCAGTTCAGTGTTCTTTTTATTTCTCTGTCTCAGATTATTATCTCTAGTTCATCTCCTCTTGGCTTCTTTCCTATCCTTAAGTCTCCTCACTAATGCTTTCTCTATTTTACATCTGGTACTTGGACACAACAATATGGGAATCATTCTCTTTATTTGTGGGGACCACCTCTTCTTAATATTGATAGCCCTTATTTCAAACCTCTGAAAGATCAATTAGGTGTTTCATTTACATTTGGCCCCGCTGGATGCAAGGTGATCATTCTTCATGTTTGTCAAAGTATTGTCTATGAGGCTGAGATTCGTTGATTCTTTTTACTTGGGTTAGTGGACTCTATTTTAAGGGTACTCTTGAACCCCATTTGTTTTTTTAGTAGAGTTCTCTCCGATCCGACTTCCTTGTATCCTAGTACTTCATGATCCTTGCTCCTGTCTCTGTGTTAAATCTCTCTTCATTAACTTTGCTCAGATATCATTTTTTGCTCTCTTCATTTCCATTCATATCATTAAAAATTTTTAGTATAATAACCTTTTATCTGAATTGCTTGAATAATCAAAAACTAAAACTGAGTTAAATAAGACTAATACTTAAGATACAATTTTTACAAAATTTATAGAAGTAAGAATTATACGAAATTAAAAGTTATAATAGTTAATAGATGTTTGTTCCGCCCAACATCCTCACCTAACTTTCCCACCTCATTGCAGATCGAGACCCCTCTCCACCCCTATTATACCCATTTTATATAAATTTTCTCATCACAGACTTTAAATATTTATTTAAATATAGTACATGATGTCGAGATGCCAAAAATGAAATCGGTTTAGAATCTGTAGGTACGAAATTTGATGTTAAATGGGGTGTTATAGGGGTGGGGAGGGTCTCGATCTGCAAGGAGATGGGAAGATGTTAGGGGAGGAATAGATGATTTTAAATTCAATCAAAGATTCAAATATATTAACAATCCTTTTTAATATCGATAATAAATCATTAAAAATGCATAAATGACACAAATACCTCTCTCAGGGTAGTGGTTCTTATTCTAAAAAAAAAAAATAAATAAAGAAAGTAAGTTTTTATCTCAAATATTAGACTGGCAATGCTAGTTAGACATTTATTACGCATTAAAGCTTATAAATTTGTTATTTTTTAATTATATTTAAAGTTGGAGTTTATTTTAACTGCGCTCCCTTAATTTTGTAAATTAGCTTATTATAAATTTATCTTCAAAATATTCTTCAGATCATTTAATTATTAAAAAAATTTATCACGACATTGCGCTAAACACAAATTGTTAAGGAAATTGCAATAATTAAAAAACATCATATAAATAATTATCTTAAATAACTGCTAGTAATATATAAAATAGTTTTTACTAATTTCATATTATATCGAGATAAAGTAATTTTATTTTCAAGTATATTTTTAAAAGCAGATACTTATATTTTGAATATTTTTATTTTCACGAATTTTTCTATTTTATCTATATATATTTATTATTATTAAAGCACAGAAAGCAAGCCCAAATGCAATGTAATTGATTATAATCAAATAGTTTCATAAATCATTCTTTTAAAACTTCGTACTGCTTGGAAATAATTTAAAATGTCATTTAAACTATTCATTATAAAATAATTCAAAGAATAACCGACTAAAATATTTATTAGCAACTCAATCTAAAAATGATTTTCTTTGCATTTAAATTTATAAAGAGAGATATTATTTCAGTAAATTAAGTAATATATATATATATATTTAAAGTTACATAAATGCTATTTTTTGATAAACACTTTATTTGTCACCAAAATATATTAAAAATTAATAATAATATATATAGCTCATAAATGTAGTACTTAAGAACTACTCGAATATGTATAAATAACTTAAAGTCTTTCAATTAACGTAAGATCTTAAAATTTAATTTGATCAAATTATCATATTAAATCCGTAATATTGCATCCTCATTGTTAATAAAATGGGTGTTGTCAACAATTGTCCACATTTGTGAGAATTGCCAAAATTTGTAAGAATTGTCCACACCTGTTAAAATAGCCTTAGAATATTGATTGAGATTATTTTTCTCATATAATCATTCATTCGTCCTTTTGATTATTTTAGGTCACTTGTACCAAATACATTCAATATTTTATATAAATTTTTTACATTTGTATTAACAGCATACAAAAAAATCGAATCATATCATTTTTTAAAAGAAAAACCACAACACCGATTTCTCAATATTGATCCAATTGACTTATTATTCTATATTTGATATTTCATTAAAATCATAAAGGGCTATGCCCTACTGATATGTTCAAGGTGTATTTCGGCTTATTCCAGTACTTCGAAATTTGAAACCTTTTAAGCCCTCAGTTTAACAGGATATGCGAACCTACTATTTGACATTATCAGGAAAAGGTAAAGGGGGTGATAAAGTAAAAAAAAAACTTCTGACTGATAATCATTCAAGTGAAATTAATACTCATGAATTTACTTACCCTTGCAATATGAGATTGAGCACATCAATGATAATGATTTAGTATAGAGATAGATTGCCTGCATCTTTGTTATACTCTATTTGTTAGAGATAAGTGAGAAAATATCTTGCATTAGAAACTTCAGCAAATTGTCTCTCAAGTTTTTCCATATGTATAGCCAAAATATTATAATTCTTTTAACTTATAAGGATTTACCTGAACTATATATTATCTAGTTGAAGGTTGAAAAGTAGCCTGAAAAGTATGATTAGGAATGACAAACAAAGCAGAGAAATGCTTCATAATCCCTTCTATTGAGAGAGAATGTGAGTGAGTATGGTGTTTAAGCTATTCTATTTAGTATTATAGATGAATTTTTTATAATAAATAGAAATTAAAACTCAATAAAAAATACTTTCTCATTTTATCTATCTTGATGACTTAAGCCCCAGTTTTAATTTTCTTATTGCATTAAATTTAATAAAAGAGATAATTTTAATTGTAAAAAGATTATCTAAAACATTGAATGTATTTGGTACAAGTGACCTAAATAACAAGGGGTCCTATGATTAGTTATGTGAATTAAAAAATTCTCTATCAATATTATATTGGAAATTGTTACAAATGCAGGCAGTTATTACGAATGTTTGCAATGGTTGACAACACCCAAAATGTTTGAATATCATATAGTTTATCGTAATTTATTAGAATTTAAAGAAGCATATTAATTAGTTTAGATTTAAAATTATGAAAGATACTGTTAAATAAATGAAGATTACTATATTTTTTATTTAATAGTTAGATTTCTATCCACATATACTAAGCCTTACTTTATTCCTATTTTTTATCAAATTGATATAATACTATCATTTTCTAATATCCTAATTTCTATCAGCAATATTTAATTATAATAAATAAAACTAAGGAAAAGGATACATTAACTTAAATCTCAACCCATATCAATTCTAAATTATGAATTATACAATAATATTATGCTATAATTTATTTAATTAATATTTAAAACATTTTTTCTCAATGGTAGGAGATTGGAAAGCAACTTTTGTAGCTAGAAACTAGACTTATAAAAGTTATTTCTTATTTTTTTAAAAGTTATTTGTATTAATTTATACCCCATTTTTTAATATATTTAAATATATTTTTTCATTAAAATTTGATCCATTATATTATAACATTAATATGCATCTTCATTTGAGTATTGAAATATAATGTTAATATTTATCTAGTTCAAAACCTCCAAAAATTATCTGAGTTTTTTAGCGTAAGTAGGTTAGCTAAGTATAATCTAAAATTGGAATTAAATTATGGAAATACCAATTAAACTGAATGGTTTTACTTTTATTTTAAATCGAGACACTCTTCAAGGCATTAATCAAGCAAGACAGTTATTTGAATAACTTTCTTGTTTATAATTTATATGATATTTTTCATGCATTTTTCAGCAGTTTTTAAATTAAACATGCTTAATTGATGTTGAATGGTTCTTGGAGGATGGATTCAGAACAATGCTCTTTTTTTTAAAATAAAATTAACTAAGGATTCAAAATTAGATGCCTAAAAAAGCAAAAAAGATTAGGTATAAATTCCTTTTAGAACTATGGGGTAGAATTTTTTTTGATTCATGAATTTTGGTAAGTAGTGATGAAATATAATTATTAAAAATAATGCAATAAAAAAGTGAATTAAAAACTGAGCAAAGATTATAGCATCTGCCACGAAAGGTGTTTAAACCTTATAATTTTATATTTAAATTTATTCATAAATAATATATAGAGAAGTCAACATGACTTTAAATTAAAAATCTGAGCAACTCAAATTTTTGGGAGGTTTTAATTTCAATGATTATTTGCATGATAAATTGTTGTTTTAAATAAAAAGATTTTTTATCAAAAATGTATTTAATATGAACAATATGATACCTTTTTAAATGCTAATCCAAAATTTAAATTATGATATTTAATAGAATTATCCTGAATGATTAATGAATTAAAAGAGAAGCAATTTTCAAAGTATTTCTTTTAAATAATGACATTCATTAAAACACAGTCACATTAAAAATATTGAATATTTTTAAATATACTTTTAAAAAAGCATAAGATTAAGTTCATTGATTTAATATTGTAGGAATACATTCGATTTGGGAAAATGAATTTAAATTAAATTAATTAAATATTAAAATCATGGCAGTTATCAAATCCAAAGTGACACAAAATTTAAAAATAAATGGATTCTACGGTAGATCCCGCAATTTTAGCTGGACTTTTTTACTGGCAATATTCCTGAATTATCCCAGGAAGCGAGATATTTTGGTTTTGAGCTAACTCCCAAAAATAGTATAATAGGTTTTTCTCGCTTGGGTGATGAGATAAATTCATTATAGCAATAACAACCACCGTCTCATTTTTAATGCGCTATCCAGAGAGTATAATATTGTCAGGGTTGCAGACATTTTCCAAAATCATAACTGAACGTAATTAATAATTAATTAATTTTAATTTTAATTCATTTTCCCAAATCGAATGTATTCCTACAATAATCATTTTTTAATTTTTATTATATTAAATGCTTATCATTATTCAAAATTATTTATTTCAAAATTAAAGGGATTTTTTCAATTGTTAAAAATATCACTACTAAAAAAATTACCTATAAATTACTCACTTTCTGTTTACTAAAGTTGTGTGCTGGAATTTATATTTAAGATTATGAAAAATAAATAAATTAGTTCAATTCTTAAACTATAGAAGCGTTAAAAGTAGTTATTGACTAGGTTAAAGGATTATTTTATTTAAAACCTAATTGTTCACTGGAGCCTTTATATTAATGGATTAATTATTTTCTTAATTACCTAAATTTAATTTTATTTTCAAATTAAATATATTATCTCTACTTATATTAATGCTTCAATTAAAACATTCCTCTTTTTAATACAGTGAGATTTAATTATAAGAAAATCTTCAAAGACTAAAAAAGTATAGAGGTTGATATAATTTTAATATATCAATTTTATAAAAATAAAGAAGAAATAATAATTCGATAGTTTTTTAAATATTAAACTTCCTTCAATAAATGTAATTGACTTAAAATTACATTATAAGAATGAGATAAAATTTTAGCATTTTAAAAGTTAATTTTAAAGTAAATTATTTTTAAAACACCAAGTATAATAGTATCAAGAATCCGGCTTAAAAACATAAGAGAGTAAATATAATTGAATATTTGTCAAAATAAAAAAGGTTTCATTAATTTATAATGGGTGAGTTAAAAAATTTACCTGAAGATAATTAACTGATACTATGGTTTTTTACAACTTTCATGAACTCAAAAGCAATTTTAATAGAGTTTATTATAATAACAAAGTTATTTTCGATAATTTTTCTAATTTAAATAAGTCTTTGTTGATAGTTAGTTAGTTAGTAACTTGAGGTAAATTAAAATGTGCAGAATACGACAACTTCGTATATACATAGATGTGGTTACTAAGAACTCCTTATAATTCTCAGATATCACATCTTAATATACTCTCGAAATTTCTTTTATTTAAATTTTCACGTAGATTTAGCTAATTGAAATTTCTCTTCATCATATTCCATTTCCTTTTTCTTGACACAGGTTTCTCTAAAAGTTCTCTTTACAGGTTGATAATATTCGTGATGTTCCAGTTTTCTTATTCTCTGGTCTAGCCAGATCATATTAGAGATAATCTCAATTTGAGAATGATTTTCATTGTCAACTAATCTGTACTCTCTTATTTATTAAGAGAATCTTGTAGGGTCTCCACCAGTGTTGATGAGATTGCAGTTCTTTAAGTGGCTGTGTTAAACCATGACTTTGTGGATATTACAATAATGGCTCATGCCGTAGTTTACTATTATCCTGCCCTGACTTAAGGCCATCATTGTATCCATCACATTCTTTGTTATGGATAGTTTCCTCTTTTTCTACAAAGCTTTTCCATTTTCTTTATTACCTCTGGAGCTTCTTTCTTTTTTGCAAGTTGTCTTATATCCATTCTTATCTTTTTGAAGTTTTTCTATACTAATTCTTGGATAATTTTACTAATGTTTGTTTCTTTAAGTTAGGTCAAGTTTCTCAATAGTTTGTTGGGAATGTCTCTCGAAGTTTTTAATGCAAATCTCTTGAGCTGCAGATCCATTTTCTCTATTTCGCCTATTTTGACATATTGAGCTACAAGAGGGGTGTATTTGTAAATTAGTAATGATCTAATTTACGTAATCATTATAGTGTCACAAATTGTTGGATTATTGGATTTTGTGAGTCTTTAGTAAAATGTAGTTTTTTATTTTAGTTTCTCCCAAGTATTTCTAAGAAGCCGTTAAGTGTTCAAAACAAATTTCTAATCCCAGGTACTTAGCTTCTTTTACTTTATGAATTCCCTCAATTTGAAATATATTTTCAAATTTCTTAGCTTCACTTAGGAATACCGTCTTTTTTAAGTTAAGTTTTAGATTGTGTGAATTTTCTATTTTTCTGCAACATTCTAGCACCATTTTAAAGTGTTCCTGATTATTGATGTTTTCCATCAGATCATTTGCAAACGCTGTTAATTTGCCTTATTTTATCAGAGATAGTAGCTCTGGTAGAGAGTAAAGGGCATTTTATAAGTAGATATTAAAAAACATTAGAGAAAGTCTACTTCTTTGAGTTACCTCTTAATGTGTTACAATTTCTTCCCCTTCATATTTTATCTTGTGCTTCTTGTGCAGTTCCTCGATTAGGGCTCCTGTTGTAGCATCACTTTCATTTTTAGATCTGCTCCTCAAGATTATCATTCGTTTGTCTATTCAGACTGAGTCATAGGCCTATTGTAAATCTACCAATAGATATGCTTCTCTACTACTTCTCTTCTTTCTTGACTATTTGATGTGCTCTAATAATATTACTATGTTGATGTGCGTACTCTTGTTCTCCTTGAACACATTTTGGTAATTGCCAGCAAAGAGAAGTTCACTCTTGCTCTCCTAAATTTTGTTAATGATCACTTTCTCCACTATCTTGCTTAGATGTGAATTCTAGTGTTGGAAATCTCGGTATAGATCGCCTTGACTCTTACCTAGTAAAATTAATCTCCCTACTTTAATTTATAGTGGTATTTTTGCTGTGATGAGCCAATCTGCTATTCTGCTGCTTAATGTCTTAAATATCTTTTCTGATTTCATTATTATTTTTCCATCGAAGCCATCTGGACTATGGCTTTGTTGAAGTTACACTCCTTAATGCTCTTTTCGACATCAATGCTCTAACATTATAATTTTTGCTTTCTTCATCAGTCATGACCATGTCTTATTTTGTCTCAGACTCATATTTCTTTTTTCTGTCATCTTTGAACAACTTATTGTAGAATTCTACTACTTGCCTTTTTGTTTATTCTCTCAATTCAACTCTCTCTTCTAGTATTGTCAACCCTTTTTTAGGTTGAGATTATTTTTGTCTCTTTGTGATTCTCTTTACTAGATAAAAGATTTCTTTCAAATTATTTCTATCTAGGCATTTTTCCATGTCTCTGATAGCATCTACCCAATATAAATATGTGTCTTGGAATACGTTCTTGATGTTTCCCACTCTATTCTTTGTTGCCCATACTTGGGGTTGCTGTTTCCAGTAATTTCCCCTATGATGCTTTTCATGTTTGTCTTGTAAGCATTTTTGAATTGGGCGTTAAAGTTCCTCTCCTGTTAGTTCTCTTCTCCTTCTGTGAATGCCTTACAGCATGGTTTCTAATATCTGAAATTCTTATATTACTCTCCTTGTCTGAGAGCTTTAAATCATTTTCTTAGAATTTAATTCTCAGCTTTACTTGTAAAATTTTTTGATCTGTCAATCTAAGTTGATAAGTTTCCCAAATAATTGTTTCTACGTTGGAAAATATTTTATCAAGTTAGTTCCCTTTTGTATGAGTTTACACTCATTTTGGAATAGATTCTTTGAGTCCCTCCTTATGGAGTCTCTTACTTATTTCTTTAATATGGAAGTTGAAGTCCCTATTACTACTATTTTTTATCTTAAACACTTTTGTTTTAGATATTTTATCAAATACTTCAGTCTGTTTTGCAACTCTTTTACTTCAACGTTACAGTAATGGGATGTACACTGTGATAACATTTAGTGGGTGCCTTCCACATTCAGTATTGTCCACGCTATGTATTATCTGAGAGATTTGATGGTTTTTATATGGAATTTCAAGTTGTTTAATACTAAAAACTCCACCATTTCTCGCAAGTTAGGCTTGAGCTATGTTCTTATTGTTAATTTCAACTAATCATTGAAGTCCTATGAAGTCTGGTTATCTGTCTTCTATTCTCTCATCATTTGGCCCTGCTTGAGTTTTGAGTATATTCCTCTTACATTTTAAAGGCATGTTCTTAGCTCGATTGATGATGCTTAGATCTATCTTTTATTGTTAATCACTGTCGATCTTCTTTTGCTGGTTTAGTCCTCGACAAATTTCTCAGTTCTCCTAGCCCATCCTTCAACTTCTCTTATTGAATGATAAAAATGAAGTTATCGGTTGTTGTTCAATTGTATACTGAACTTGTTTAAAGTTTCTATATTATTTTGTTGAACCTAGACTTGAATTATTTGGCTATTGGTTTGCTAAATATTTTGGCCTCTCTTTGAACATTTAAAGTAGTCTTTCATCGATGTTTTGCAATTCGATTTGGATGTCTCTTCTTTTTCCATGAAAACTAGCAATTTTCTTCGGCATCCTGCCTGTATAATTGCCTCCATTTAGTTCCAGCTCTTTCAATTCCTTTTTTATTTAAATTAGTCTTTGTTATTTCAAGTAAATAATTATAAGGCACACTTCACATAATTACTATGCCTTTACACTCACTGCATCATTACCCAATCTGAAAATTCTTTCTTCAGTATTACAATATATACAAAATTTATATTTTCTAATCAAAGCAATAATTGAAATTTCTAAGCATAAGATTGTAAAACTTATCTTAGACTTAATTTTAGATATTTACTATTTTAAACATCTTGGTTGAAGTTTATAGATTAAATTTGCATTTTGCTGCAAATAATAATGATTTATAAATATATCTACCTTAAAATGATTAATCATTTGAAGTCTTATGAAAAGGTAAAAAATATTATTTTTGTAATGAAATAATAAAAAAGTTATTCAATCTTAGGGGAAGTCTAGTTTTATATATGGCTAAAATGATCAACGAATTAATTATTATTAAATACTTATGAACAATAATATCTATCCACCTTTATATTAAATCTATAATACAATATTTAAATGATATATCTATTTTAATATCATATCTAAAGGAAATAATAAGTAAACTGCTATTGTTTTTTTTTCCATCAAAGTTCTAACATCCCATTTTTTTACAATCAATTGAAAATCCATAAACAATACTTGATATTTCTTATTTTTAGAATAATATCATTTATCGTAGCGTTATAGTTAAATTCATCAATTTAAAATAATTTATCAATATTTTAATAAATACAATTAATAATTTAATTTTTATCGGTAATAAATGGTGTGTAAATACATGTATACAAAATTTTATGGATAATATATCTATTGAATAGATATTAAAACAAATAATTACAATTAAAGCCAATAATTTTGTATTAATTTAATTGTTATTACCTATTTAATTTACATTAATAATATTTATAGATTCAAGTCATGTTTAAAATCTAAATTTTATTACTACTTCTATCATATTTGAGTTCGTTTATAATTAAAAATCTTTTAAATACTTTAAAATTAGAATTTTATGAGCAAGACAGTATTAGAATAAAGTTTAATTATACAAGAGAGAATTATAATCATGATTTTACGTAATAAAAGCGAGTAATTATTATTAATCAATAACTATAAATCATACATGAATAATACAAATATATAAACGAAATCTAAGCTTTTTGAATGTCTTTTTTAAATTTCCAATCTCCATTATTAGTTCTATATTATTGACAGAAATTTCTATCATTGTTTCAATTCATAAACTAATGAATATCTTTCCACTCTGCATTAGGTAATTACAGCTCCTACCTTTATGGATATATATTATATTTATGAATGTGTTCATCGTAAAAACTTATATTGTAAATGAAATTTTTAAATTGTACATGCTGATTTCACATTTTTATAAAAATGGTCATAATTTTGGTTATTTGTTAATAGTTTCTAAATATTTCCATATTTTATATTACTTTTTTTTGAGAAATTGTTTCTTTAGAGCTTTTATGATGTTCTATTGTTAATAACCTATTGTTGCAATTATTTTTGAACTTTTAACTTAGAAATTATTAACTTAAGAAATAAGATTTAAACCTACACTATTAAATATATTTAAATACAAATGAAAATTCACTTTTCACTTAAAAAGTTGATTTATTAATTTTACTATAAATTTTGATTTTGAATAAAACAATCACTATGATTAAATTAAACTCCTATATCCTATTGATTAATTTCACATAATTCGCAAAAGAAATTATAATTGGAAAACAAATTAGTTATATTCTTATATATATATATATATTAACTTAAGCAATCACATGATATTCATTATTCATGTTAAGCAGAGTTTGAGGTTACTGCATCAGACTTTTGTCTTCTCTCAGCTTTATTGCTAGGAACTATCTGATGAAGCACTAAGTATTAATTTATCAAATATTCAACTTATTCGAAATAAAATATATTACTTAAAAGTAACTTTTATAATTAATTAATAGATGAAAACCAATCAACATAGTTTATTGTTTCAATATGATATTTTGAAATACTAGGGAAATATATTAAAAAATATCAATTTCATAGTAAACAACTAAAGGATCATAGATTTTTTATTTGCCAACAAGAAGAATACATCAACATCAAATAATCTCTTTCTGAATATATTATATTTAACTAATTATATGAATTTAACGAATTTTAGATAATAGAAAATCACTCCTCGCGTGGGCTTGGACACAAGGATTTTCTTGCATAAATGAGTTTGCCTGGCTTGAGTTCAGCTTCCTAGGTAATATGGAGCAGGATGAAGGTACGCTCTGCCTTCAAAAGTGAGAAAACGAAACCCATTGAAGTCAATGATAAGGATTTTGTTCCAAACCAGGTTAGGATTCTGAAGCTACCACAGCGAAAGGACAGGGATTACTTTTCCCAGCAGCGGTGGGACCGGTAAACTATTTTCTCAACTCTTTATCACCAAATCGAAATTTACAAGCTCTGTATTCCGGTTTTTATCTGGTCAACATCTTGATTCAGAAGGAGACTAGGTGAGAGCTTAAGTGGTTTTTTTTGAGTTTTCTCCTTCAGGACTGCCAAGTCACGGAATTTGCCACGTCAACTCACTCAGATACGTCTACGTCACGACTAAGATTGATAGTTTGATTTTAATTTTAAACAGTGATATGTTAAATTTATTTTATTTTAAATCATTAATCACAAATATTAAAAAATACAATTCACTATAAATATGATAAAGATAATAATAGTTTAAAATTATTTTATATATTTAATTAATGATAATATGACAAATAAATATGTTATTATTTACATGTTTTAAATATATATATTTAAATTCAATTGTTTAAACTTAAAAATTTAACACTTCAATTTACAAAGCTATATTACTGTTAATAGTATTTCTGTAATTCATTAATTCACTTTGGGTTAATCTTCATATTTGTTAAGATTTTGCATTGTGTAAATTATTGAGATAAACTCAAAAATTGATTATTTAACTAAAGAGCTTAAGTTTGATGTAATTTAGGAGTTCTAAAGAATGAAATATTAATTATAAGTACCGAGAAATGCTCTTCGATATACTCCTAGTTGTTTAATTAAAAACTAAGATACCATTTGGAAAGAATTTAAGAAAATTTGGATACTTCTTACCTTATGCCAAGCATTCCCCTGGTCTATATCTTGAATCGTCTTAATTAATTATTCATGGGTACTCTCTACAATTATCCAAAATTATCTTTCATTTCTTGGTTATCTCAAGTAAAGATTTAGATTGTTATCTTTTATTAGTAGAGAATTCTACTAATAAAAATCATTTCACTAAGTAAAGGTCAAAGTTTAAGTGTCTGTCTAGTTATAAATTGGATCAATTCATTTTTAATCAATCAATATTTTTGATAGTTGATTTGTTTATGCATAATAAAATTTATTTAATACTTGATTCACTAATAGTTGTTTTATGCAAAATTTGTTTGTTTTTTTAATTAATAATTTTTATTAATTTTCAATGAAAAATTATTTGTAGTTATAAATAATGATCATCATGTTAATAGCTGTAGTATTAAATATTAATACTAATCTATTTCCATTTTTATTTAGAATATAATGTTTAAGTTGCATAAATATTTATCAAATATCAAAGAATTTAGGTTAGTTGTATAAATTAATTAATTCATCAATTCTATTGAATTTATGAAGCTAAAAATGAAAATCATCTATTAAACTTATAAATCAAAGTTATCCCTTATATTTTTGTGCAATAAAAAAATTTCTAATCTATCTTCCTTTTAACTTTTGTATTAAATAGCTGAGAAACCTACCTATGTCCTTGTATTCCTTGTAGTATATTTTAAACGATTTTCCAAGTGTTACTTTAATTATTAAGATTACAAGTGAGAAAAGACCTGATCTGATGTTTGACATTTACAATTCCATGAGATCGTTAGGGTGTTGATACAGTCAAAACCCCTTAATGAGGTTTATAAGTGCTTTGATTTGTAGGGGATTTGTTAGGGGTTGGGGTTATTAATTAAATGCGAGATAAAAATAACAAGCTTTTGGGGTCTATTTATGATGAGGAGTATATAGATTTAGCGTTTAAACTGCGATTTGGATGTGATATATACAGTGAGTATGTCAAACCAGTACTTAATTATAAGTCAATTGCACTGCTCTTAAAGCGAAGTCCTTCAACTGTTCGCTCCCATTGCCTTATAGCAGTATTACTTAAGCAATAATAGCTGAATTCTATGCTTTAGAGGAAGTCAAAGTTTCAATAGAAGCATATTGACTATCTTATTAATGAAAAAACTTTGAAGTATTGGGCTCACTTCTCTCTCGACCAACGAGCTACTATGTTTCACCGCCAGTTCCCTGAGTTGAAGATCTCTGCTTAGTCTATAGCCAACATCTATAAACGAAATGGTATCTCTTACAAAGGTGTTAATCGTATCAAGAGAGTAATTGATTTCTTTCTGCCATTTTACAACAACAACTTAAATTATATTTATAATTAAATGCAGAGAGCCTAATAGAATAATAATAAGTTTATTCATGCTGATGAGGCTGTGTTTACATTCAACACTTTCATCTAGAAGTCTTGGTATAAGAGACATAGCAACATAGAAGTATATGACTAGAAAGTCAAGGTATAAACAATGGCAATTCTTGGAGGTATTAGCGAAGATGCTGGTTTAGAAACTTATCTTATTCATCCTCGCTCTATTAAGACAGATCAGTATATTAAGTTCTTAGAACAGCTGAGGGAGAAGTACCCTGAATAAGAGATTATACTGTTTGTTGATAATCTCTCTGTTCATAAGACTAAAGAAACAAGGAAGAGTTATGAACAACTTAGAATAACGCCAGTGTTCAACGTACCTTACAGTCCACAGTTAAATGGAATTGAGTTCTATTGGGGTATATTAAAAGGCCATTACAAGAAACTGCTGCTCTACCACTTAATGCATGACCTACCTATCGATACAGTAGACTTTATTAAAAGCTCAGCGAAGAGAGTAGATAATTTATTGGCTTACAAGTGTGCTAAAGAAGGGAGAGTGAATGTAAATAAATTAGTTTTGTAGTTAAGTTAATGAATATATAAGTCACATTTAAAAATCTTTAGAGGGAGCTGGCTTCTCTTTCTTTTCTTCTACTTCTTGCTTCCCTCCTCCTAAGTTTCTTCTCTTGCTGCCAGCTCCAGCATCTATGTTCATTTACTCTGGAGGTTAAATATTTGAATAGAGTCTCTTGCTAACTTCATACTTTGTCTTCGACTTTCGCTCTCTGTGAATTTTGCTCTATTCCTTCATCAAGAAGATGCCAGTTCCAGATTTTTCTAAAGAGTTAAGCTACAAATCTTACTAGAAATATAAGGGTGCTTCTGCAGCTCTGATAGCCAGCCCTCACTTATCTTGATCCCTTGCTTTTCCTTATCTTCTGATGAGATGCTGTACCTCTTCTTATGAGATTCTTTAATAATTTCTTTCAAGTAATCACCTTTAATTGTTGCAAGTATGCCAAAGAAATAGTTTCTTTCAGGTAGTTTGTTTAACAACTGCTTCTTAGTGGGAAGGTACTGCGAAACCTCTGGGTCGTTCATAGCATCATCATATAAGTTAGTCACTGAAATCTCTGGATAGTTTGGAAATCTCTGCAAACTTTACATCTTAAGTTTTCAAAGTTTTCTTCTCTTCGCAGAGTATTGCTCTTAGAAATGAAATTTTAGTACCTTCCATCGTTGGCAGGAACAAACCAACTACATAATAAAGATGAGTTACTATGAGTTCATTACCTTGCTGCGCCAGGTAGCGATGGAATCCTCCTTGCTTCTAAATCTTTGAATCAATTCTTGAGCTTGCACTCTTTTCATTGCATCATTCATTGACTCCATCTTGTTTACAGATCTAAGAAATGATATTCAAATTTAAGTTTATTGATTTCAATTATATATCTCAGTAAAACCTTCTATTAAATATGGGCATCCTATAGGAGGTCAACCTCTAAGAAGGATATGGAGAAGGTTTTGAGAACTGGTTTCAACTTGAGAGATTGATATCAAATTCTACTGTTATAGTTCCATATTTTTTAATTTAAATTGGTACGTACTTAATTAGGAGCAACTCCTAAAATGCGAGTACTTAATTAGGAGCATTAATTAAAGCTAGTACTTAATTAGGAGCACCCTAATTTTAATCATAAAATCACAAAATACCTCCTAAAGCAGTAACGTACATAACATAGGTGCACCTCCTAAATCGGTACGTACTATAATCAACTTATTATTGAAAGTAAAAATGGTTACTTCCTCACCCA
>ARYC01005378.1:0-38208 GCA_000711775.1 Oxytricha trifallax | reverse complement strand
GTTTTGAAGATAAATTAATTCTGATTTTATATTCGTGTTCAGCGAGGTCTAAATGACCAGAATCATTATATTCAGGTGTTTTTGTGAAATATACAATGGAAGTTGAATTTTGCCGGGGAAAGGTTCGGCCCTGGACACATTTTTAAAAAACCCAAAAATGGACAAAATGACCCCCCTATAACTTTTGAAAATGACTATATATCTGGTGTTCCAGTGTCACACTCTTGCTCAGGAGCCCAAATTTAGTGGATTTGCTTAATTCCAGGTCATCTCATGAATTTCCGTGCTCATCTTTTGAGCTCCTCAAAACCCCAAAAATTAAGGGCAAAGGGTTATATAAGGAAATTGCTGAAAATTGCTTATTTTGCTTATATCTTTGCGCGTTTTGAAGATAAATTAATTCTGATTTTATATTCGTGTTCAGCGAGTTCTAAATGACCAGAATCATTATATTCAGGTGTTTTTGGGAAATATAAAATGGAAGTTGTATTTTGCCGGGGAAAGGTTTGGCCCTGGACACATTTTTGAAAAACCCAAAAATGGACAAAATGACCCCCCTATAACTTTTGAAAATGACTATATATATCTGGTGTTCCAGTGTTACACTCTTGCTCAGGAGCCCAAATTTAGTGGATTTGCTTAATCCCAGGTCATTTCATGAATTTCCGTGACCATCTTTTGAGGCCCTCAAAAACCCAAAATTGAAGGGCTAAGGGTTATATAAGGAAATTGCTGAATTTTGCTTATTTTTCTTATATCTTTGCGCGTTTTGAAGATAAATTAATTCTGATTTTATATTCGTGTTCAGCGAGGTCTAAATGACCAGAATCATTATATTCAGGTGTTTTTGTGAAATATACAATGGAAGTTGAATTTTGCCGGGGAAAGGTTCGGCCCTGGACACATTTTTAAAAAACCCAAAAATGGACAAAATGACCCCCCTATAACTTTTGAAAATGACTATATATCTGGTGTTCCAGTGTCACACTCTTGCTCAGGAGCCCAAATTTAGTGGATTTGCTTAATTCCTGGTCATCTCATGTATTTCCGTGACCATCTTTTGAGGTCCTCAAAAACCCAAAAATGGAGGGCAAAGGATTATATAAGGAAATTGCTGAAAATTGCTTATTTTGCTTATATCTTTGCGCGTTTTGAAGATAAATTAATTCTGATTCTATATTCGTGTTCAGCGAGGTCTAAATGACCAGAATCATTATATTCAGGTGTTTTTGTGAAATATACAATGGAAGTTGAATTTTGCCGGGGAAAGGTTCGGCCCTGGACACATTTTTAAAAAACCCAAAAATGGACAAAATGACCCCCCTATAACTTTTGAAAATGACTATATATCTGGTGTTCCAGTGTCACACTCTTGCTCAGGAGCCCAAATTTAGTGGATTTGCTTAATTCCAGGTCATCTCATTTATTTCCGTGACCATCTTTTGAGGTCCTCAAAAACCCAAAAATGAAGGGCAAAGGATTATAAAAGGAAATTGCTGAAAATTGCTTATTTTGCTTATATCTTTGCGCGTTTTGAAGATAAATTTATTCTGATTTTATATTCGTGTTCAGCGAGGTCTAAATGACCAGAATCATTATATTCAGGTGTTTTTGTGAAATATACAATGGAAGTTGAATTTTGCCGGGGAAAGGTTCGGCCCTGGACACATTTTTAAAAAACCCAAAAATGGACAAAATGACCCCCCTATAACTTTTGAAAATGACTATATATCTGGTGTTCCAGTGTCACACTCTTGCTCAGGAGCCCAAATTTAGTGGATTTGCTTAATTCCAGGTCATCTCATGAATTTCCGTGACCATCTTTTGAGGTCCTCAAAGACCCAAAAATGAAGGGCTAAAGGTTATATAAGGAAATTGCTGCAAATTGCTTATTTTGCTTATATCTTTGCGCGTTTTGAAGATAAATTAATTCTGATTTTATATTCGTGTTCAGCGAGTTCTAAATGACCAGAATCATTATATTCAGGTGTTTTTGGGAAATATAAAATGGAAGTTGTATTTTGCCGGGGAAAGGTTTGGCCCTGGACACATTTTTGAAAAACCCAAAAATGGACAAAATGACCCCCCTATAACTTTTGAAAATGACTATATATCTGGTGTTCCAGTGTCACACTCTTGCTCAGGAGCCCAAATTTAGTGGATTTGCATAATTCCATGTCATCTCGTGAATTTCCGTAACCATCTTTTGAGGTCCTCAAAAACCCAAAAATGAAGGGCTAAGGGTTATATAAGGAAATTGCTGAAAATTGCTTATTGTGCTTATATCTTTGCGCGTTTTGAAGATAAATCAATTCTGATTTTATATTCGTGTTCAGCGAGGTCTAAATGACCAGAATCATTATATTCGGGTGTTTTTGGGAAATATAAAATGGAAGTTGTATTTTGCCGGGGAAAGGTTTGGCCCTGGACACATTTTTGAAAAACCCAAAAATGGACAAAATGACCCCCCTATAACTTTTGAAAATGACTATATATCTGGTGTTCCAGTGTCACACTCTTGCTCAGGAGCCCAAATTTAGTGGATGTGCTTAATTCCAGGTCATCTCGTGAATTTCCGTGACCATCTTTTGAGGTCCTCAAAAACCCAAAAATGAAGGTCTAAGGATTATATAAGGAAATTGCTGAAAATTGCTTATTTTGCTTATATCTTTGCGCGTGAAGATAAATTAATTCTGATTTTATATTCGTGTTCAGCGAGGTCTAAATGACCAGAATCATTATATTCAGGTGTTTTTGTGAAATATACAATGGAAGTTGAATTTTGCCGGGGAAAGGTTCGGCCCTGGACACATTTTTAAAAAACCCAAAAATGGACAAAATGACCCCCCTATAACTTTTGAAAATGACTATATATCTGGTGTTCCAGTGTCACACTCTTGCTCAGGAGCCCAAATTTAGTGGATTTGCTTAATTCCAGGTCATCTCATGAATTTCCGTGACCATCTTTTGAGGTCCTCAAAGACCCAAAAATGAAGGGCTAAAGGTTATATAAGGAAATTGCTGCAAATTGCCTTATTTTGCTTATATCTTTGCGCGTTTTGAAGATAAATTAATTCTGATTTTATATTCGTGTTCAGCGAGTTCTAAATGACCAGAATCATTATATTCAGGTGTTTTTGGGAAATATAAAATGGAAGTTGTATTTTGCCGGGGAAAGGTTTGGCCCTGGACACATTTTTGAAAAACCAAAAAATGGACAAAATGACCCCCCTATAACTTTTGAAAATGACTATATATCTGGTGTTCCAGTGTCACACTTTTGCTCATGAGCCCAAATTTAGTGGATTTGCATAACTCCAGGTCATCTCGTGAATTTCCGTGATCATCTTTTGAGGTCCTCAAAAACCAAAAAATCAAGGGCTAAGGGTTATATAAAGAAATTGCTGAAAATTGCTTATTTTGCTTATATCTTTGAAATAGGCCCCGCCGCCGAACCTCCACACCGCGCTAAGTTGGAAGATAAATAATTTCTGATTCATATTTCCGATGATTCAGCACTGACAGAGTTCTAAATGACACAGAATCATACTTATTCCCATTGGTGCGAATTCTTTCCGTCTAAGGAATAATTATAAGCATCAATGGAAAGACCTTCGAAACATTTTGCCGGTACCGCGGAAACGGTTCGGCCCCGGACAAATTTTTGAAAAACCGAAAAATTGACAAAATGACCCCCCTATAACTTTTGAAAATGACTATATATCTGGTGTTCCAGTGTCACACTCTTGCTCAGGAGCCCAAATTTAGTGGATTTGCTTAATTCCAGGTCATCTCATGAATTTCCGTGCTCATCTTTTGAGCTCCTCAAAACCCCAAAAATTAAGGGCAAAGGGTTATATAAGGAAATTGCTGAAAATTGCTTATTTTGCTTATATCTTTGCGCGTTTTGAAGATAAATTAATTCTGATTTTATATTCGTGTTCAGCGAGTTCTAAATGACCAGAATCATTATATTCAGGTGTTTTTGGGAAATATAAAATGGAAGTTGTATTTTGCCGGGGAAAGGTTTGGCCCTGGACACATTTTTGAAAAACCCAAAAATGGACAAAATGACCCCCCTATAACTTTTGAAAATGACTATATATCTGGTGTTCCAGTGTCACACTCTTGCTCAGGAGCCCAAATTTAGTGGATTTGCTTAATTCCAGGTCATCTCTTCAATTTCCGTAACCATCTTTTGAGGTCCTCAAAATCCCAAAAATGAAGGGCTAAGGGTTATATAAGGAAATTGCTGAAAATTGCTTATTTTGCTTATATCTTGCGCGTTTTGAAGATAAATTAATTCTGATTTTATATTCGTGTTCAGCGAGGTCTAAATGACCAGAATCATTATATTCAGGTGTTTTTGTGAAATATACAATGGAAGTTGAATTTTGCCGGGGAAAGGTTCGGCCCTGGACACATTTTTAAAAAACCCAAAAATGGACAAAATGACCCCCCTATAACTTTTGAAAATGACTATATATCTGGTGTTCCAGTGTCACACTCTTGCTCAGGAGCCCAAATTTAGTGGATTTGCTTAATTCCAGGTCATCTCATGAATTTCCGTGACCATCTTTTGAGGTCCTCAAAAACCCAAAAATGAAGGGCTAACGGTTATATAAGGAAATTGCTGAAAATTGCTTATTTTGCTTATATCTTTGCGCGTTTTGAAGATAAATTAATTCTGATTTTATATTCGTGTTCAGCGAGGTCTAAATGACCAGAATCATTATATTCAGGTGTTTTTGTGAAATATACAATGGAAGTTGCATTTTGCCGGGGAAAGGTTCGGCCTGGACACATTTTTGAAAACCCCAAAAATGGACAAAATGACCGCCCTATAACTTTTGAAAATGACTATATATCTGGTGTTCCGGTGTCACACTCTTGCTCAGGAGCCCAAATTTAGTGGATTTGCTTAATTCCAGGTCATCTCATGAATTTCCGTGCTCATCTTTTGATGTCCTCAAAACCCCAAAAATTAAGGGCTAAGGGTTATATAAGGAAATTGCTGAAAATTGCTTATTTTGCTTATATCTTTGCGCGTTTTGAAGATAAATAATTCTGATTTTATATTCGTGTTCAGCGAGGTCTAAATGACCAGAATCATTATATTCAGGTGTTTTTGTGAAATATACAATGGAAGTTGAATTTTGCCGGGGAAAGGTTCGGCCCTGGACACATTTTTAAAAAACCCAAAAATGGACAAAATGACCCCCCTATAACTTTTGAAAATGACTATATATCTGGTGTTCCAGTGTCACTCTTGCTCAGAGCCCAAATTTAGTGGATTTGCTTAATTCCAGGTCATCTCATGAATTTCCGTGACCATCTTTTGAGGTCCTCAAATACCCAAAAATGAAGGGCTAAGGGTTGTATAAGGGAATTGCTGCAAATTGCTTATTTTGCTTATATCTTTGCGCGTTTTGAAGATAAATTTATTCTGATTTTATATTCGTGTTCAGCGAGGTCTAAATGACCAGAATCATTATATTCAGGTGTTTTTGTGAAATATACAATGGAAGTTGTATTTGCCGGGGAAAGGTTTGGCCCTGGACACATTTTTGAAAAACCCAAAAATGGACAAAATGACCCCCCTATAACTTTTGAAAATGACTATATATCTGGTGTTCCAGTGTCACACTCTTGCTCAGGAGCCCAAATTTAGTGGATTTGCTTAATTCCGGGTCATCTCGTTTATTTCCGTGACCATCTTTTGAGGTCCTCAAAAACCCAAAAATGAAGGGCCAAGGGTTATATAAGGAAATTGCTGAAAATTGCTTATCTTATATCTTTGCGCGTTTTGAAGATAAATTTATTCTGATTTTATATTCGTGTTGCGAGTTCTAAATGACCAGAATCATTATATTCAGGTGTTTTTGGGAAATATAAAATGGAAGTTGTATTTTGCCGGGGAAAGGTTTGGCCCTGGACACATTTTTGAAAAACCCAAAAATGGACAAAATGACCCCCCTATAACTTTTGAAAATGACTATATATCTGGTGTTCCAGTGTCACACTCTTGCTCAGGAGCCCAAATTTAGTGGATTTGCTTAATTCCAGGTCATCTCATTTATTTCCGTGACCATCTTTTGAGGTCCTCAAAAACCCAAAAATGAAGGGCTAAGGGTTATATAAGGAAATTGCTGAAAATTGCTTATTTTGCTTATATCTTTGCGCGTTTTGAAGATAAATTTATTCTGATTTTATATTCGTGTTCAGCGAGTTCTAAATGACCAGAATCATTATATTCGGGTGTTTTTGGGAAATATAAAATGGAAGTTGTATTTTGCCGGGGAAGGGTTTGGCCCTGGACACATTTTTGAAAACCCAAAAATGGACAAAATGACCCCCCTATAACTTTTGAAAATGACTATATATCTGGTGTTCCAGTGTCACACTCTTGCTCAGGAGCCCAAATTTAGTGGATTTGCTTAATTCCAGGTCATCTCATGAATTTCCGTGACCATCTTTTGAGGTCCTCAAAACCCCAAAAATGAAGGGCAAAGGGTTATATAAGGAAATTGCTGAAAATTGCTTATTTTGCTTATTTTTTTTGAGCATATTATTGATTGCTTGATTTTGATTCGATATTAATTAGTACTCAAGTATATTTATGCCTTGTTTATATAACAATTCAAGTTTCTCATTTTTATTTTATTATATTTTTTATTATTATTTTGGGTTTTTAATTATTTAAATATATATTAAAATTTATCATTCTCTTTTAAAGATCATTAGACAATTTTAGACGGTCTATCTTTCATAAGCATTATCTATTGAGTCTCAAATTTAATACTGTTTTCTATATTTAATAAAGTTAAATTAACTTTGTATTGATTAATAATCTATGTGTTCATACTTAATAAAAAGGGTTCATTGATATTATCAGATATATTTTTAAATGCACCAATTATATATTTCAAATGGAATATAGCTACCTATATATTCCAAAAGGAATATAGCTAAATCCTGGACTTTAAATTTCAAAGCGATATTTTCAAAAAGACTTAATTAACAGGAAACAATATTTAAAAATTTAGTTAAACCTAATTTTTATAAATACTTTAAAATTAAAAAATGCATGGAGATACCAATGATACTATTTAACTCTTTATGTGATTGTGTATTAGATTTATTAATTTATTAGTTTTTATGTTATTTTCATAATTTAAATGAAATGAAATATTAAATTTTGAAATGTATAAATCATTTAGCTTTAATTAACTTGAAATCTAATGATTATTATAACTAAGTAAATTAAATAAGTTAATGATAAATAAGCTAAATAATTAAAATAGGGCAGATATTTTTTAATATGCCTTAAATTTTTTTCGAATTATATATTCATAAAATTATTTTCATACATTAGATATTGATGGGCATATAATTCTTTTTCATATTCTATAAATTAAGAAACAAAACTTAAATTCTTATTTTTTATTTTAATAATGATGAATGAAAACTAATTTTACAAACTAAAAAACTTCTTTATTGGTGTTTTATATTTTTCATTTGTTTAAATATTGAATTCATTTTATCTTTTTGCTTTTTTTTGATAGGCGTATTTAAAAGTCACTACAGAAATTTATTTTAAAATTTGATTATAATTTAGAATCTAATAAATAATTACATATCATTAAAAGTTGTTTAGTAAATGGCAAATGTAATTGAAATTAAAAATTATATGTTTGAATATTTGAATTGTTTAAAAATTAAAAAATTAATGTTAGGGGCATGAAACTTCCCCCAAAAACGATAATATTATTTTTTTTCAAATTATTATATATTGAAAAATATTATCTTGTAAATTCAAATAGTAAATAATCCTTATTATATCGAATTAAATTTTAAATTAATTTTAGCTTTATATATAAAATTCAAAATAATCTACTTGAATATTATTAAGGTTTAGATTATCTGGGTCGTCATAAGACGAACTAATTCTATTGCAGATGGCTGAAAAGTCAAATTATGCCAAGTTTCTATCTAAATAAATAGATAGTATCTAAATCGAGTTAAATAATCACATAGAACAATTTAGCTTAATTAAAACTTTTGAGTTTACTTCAGATAGAAAAATGATGAGCATTATTGTGAAAGATCTCAAATCTAAAAGATATGTATTGTTCTGCAAGGGAGCTGATAGCAGCATAATACCAAAGCTATAAAGTTGTAGTAAAATAGATTAAGAAACTCTAAATAGTCTCGAAAATTTCAGTTAGAAGGGCTATAGGACTTTAGTTTTTGCAAAACGAGAATTAGATGAGCAGCAAGTCGAATAAATCTTAAATGATACTCTAAGTTTAGATTAGATTGAAGATTAATTGACACTACTAGGAGTTTCTGGCGTGGAAGATACTCTTCAAGAAAACGTGAAAGAATGCATTAATGACTTCTAAGAAGCAAATATTAAAGTATGGATGCTTACTGGGGATAAAGGGGAAACAGCTCTTTAAATAGGTTTTTTTATAACATAAGAACTGAATATTAAAGAATTTATAATTTAAAATAATCATTAATTGAACTTAGGATATAGAATAGTAAACCATATTACATGGACTACATAGTATGGTAGAGTGATGACTGCTATTCCCAATATAAAACTCAAATTAGAAATTATTAATAAAGACAAATATTCAAATGTTTTAAAAACATGTATTTTATACTTGAATCTTTTAATATAAATCTAATTCCATATCATAGATCAAAAGGACTAACTCTTAACTATTTTAGAAATAATTTTTTAATTTATTGCCTATTATTTGATTGAGGAATATATTTTCAACTATATTTAATTAGTCAATTGATTAATATGATAGAGGATAATTAAAATATACAAATGTATTAACCTAACTTCTCAATAAACTAATTTAATATTATTGTAGAAATACATTTGAATTTGGAAAATTAATTAAAATTAAATTTAATATAAATCAAAATCTTGGCAGTTAAAGTTGCCAATTTAAACGATCTTGGGCTCATTCGATAGAGAATTCAAAATTAGCTGGACTTTATTATTGGCGGTACTATTTTATCGCATCCCTGGAGCGAGATAATTCGAGTTTAATGTGAGGGTATAATTTAATGAATTTAGAGGTGTTTAATTAAAGTCGAGTTATCTCGCTCCAGGGTTGCGATAAAATAGTACCGCCAATAGTTAAGTCCATTTAATTTTGAATTCTCTGTCGAATGAGCCCAAGATCGTTTAAATTGGCCAACTTTAACTGCCAAGATTTTGATTTATATTAAATTTAATTTTAATTAATTTTCCAAATTCAAATGTATTTCTACAATAATGAAATAAATGTCTGAAAATTAAATTTGATAGTGAATTGGCAAAATTTAGTCATTACTTATCAAATTGATTTTATTATCTTATAAATTTTCCTTATCAATTTATTACATTAAAGTTTGGCATTTTACTTGCCAACCAATATTGTGGCTAATTCATAATATCAGAAAAAGCTATTTAGTAAAGTTAACTTTTTGATCGGAAATTCTCAGCAAGAATCATAATAGGCATGAATATCATAAATGATATGAGGTAGAAACTCATATAAATACTCCAATTTTTAGTGCCAATAGCAAGCATTAGATGGTGAGCAGTTGTCATAATAGTAATTGAAATTAATCCGGAAGCCCATAATCCCTCTGTCTTTCCATCCTTACTTACAATAGCAAAGTAGTAAGAATACTATGATAGAAAATATATTGGAACGCAGCTTATAAAGACATACAAAAGCCAAATTAAATAATACTTTAATGTAGTCTATAGAACTTTTCTCTACAGTGCTAATAAACTAGCAAAATAAACTGGAATCATTATTTAATAACATGGTTAGTTTAGTAATGCGACAATTTAAATCCTAAAGTCTCTTCCTTATTAGTTTTTTTGAAATCAACATCCTAATCACACATTGTGTAATTTGTTACAGCAATTGTATTCATTGACACATCGTAGAGTGAGTAGAATAAATCTGACATAATTGAAGTGCCCGAAAACCCGTTTTCAAGGTTAAAGTAAAGTAAAGTTATAGCATGAAGGCTATTTTTATAGATGAACCATTTTACGAAATTTGAGAATTTCACACCAAAAGATCTTCCATGCCAAAACATAAGTCTTCTTAAATCTTTAAATTTAGGAATTGCGTAATCTGAGAACTGAGCAGCTTATAATTACAAATTATAAACTTTTTATAAAAATATTGATTTTAATTGCCCTCCTTGCCAAATATTCCAATTCCTACATGAGCCTATTATATCATGTTGACATCATTAGCACCATCCCCGATTGCCAGAGTTACAGATCCTTTTATTTTAGTTTTTACAAACTTTACAATCTCTGCTTTCTAAGCAGGTGAGCACCGATAAATAATCACCGACTTACTTAATTTCAGCAATTATAATAACTTATTTCAATGAGTTTTCTTATAAGATTTTATATTAAATAGGTTTTTCATGTGGACTTGCAAGTAAAAATAATAAAATACTAAAAATAGACAATTTAACAGATTTAGAGACCCTTTACCAAAAGAATCAAGGTAGCTAAATTTAAACTAAAACATTCAACGATTTACTAATCTCTGGAAGTACAATTTAGTTATGCTTTAATGATCAGACTAATCAAAATAAGTTATTACTGATATGAAAATTAGATGAGCAGTTATTGAATAAATTTTGGTGATTCAAGAAAATAAATTAACAAACTGAAATTCATAAATAAAATAGTTAAAATGAAAGGATCTTTCTTTGAAGTAAGTAGAATGTGAAATTTGCACATAGTTCTGTTAATTGACTGCTTAATACTAAAAGTAAAGTTTATAATATAATTTGTTTAAAAGCAATTTAGTGACCTATAGAAAGTTCAAGGTAGGCAGAAAATTTAATCTATATGGTTAGGAAAAGTGGGAGAGCAGCTAACAATCCAGTGAGCATAGTGAATCAATATGTATATAACGAAGATTACATTCGAGAATTAATTGAGGAGGACAATACTTACGAGCCTTATCCAACTCTTCATCCCTCAGAAAAAGCTTAATTAGAAAGTGATCATGAAAATGATGCATCTATTTTTACTGTAGAGAAGATTCTTGATAAAAAGAAGGAGGGCAGGAGGGTGTACTATATGGTGAAATGGGAAGGGTTCAGTGAAGATCAGGCGACTTGGGAACCACTGAGTAATCTCCAGAATGTCAAAGAATTGCTGAAGGAGTTTGATAGACAGTATGAGCTTGGGAATATGAGCAATAATAGTCATAGTACAAGTATCTCAATGTCAAATAACTCTAACATAATAAACAGTATTAACAATCAGGAAATTAGTGCGTTATATTAATAGAGCCATAATATGGAGAGTTTTAGTAAAGATCACATTGAATTTATTTGTCCAAAGAGTGCAGGGACAGAAAATATTCAGTATGCACAAAATCAAGGCAGTTTAATTAGTTAGAGCAGCAAATCGATTAAGAAAGGGTGGTTAAAAAGAAATAGCAAAACACTAATTGACTAAAATCAAAATTGTCGAGAAAATTTAGCAAGTCCTGTCAAAGTAAGTTGCAACAAAAATGACAATTTAGCAATTGGTGGAATTAGATAGAGTTCAAGGCATTAGTAATAAATGAGCAAGAAAATAATTGAAGAAGCAGATGAATAAATGTCTATTTTACTTAAGCAAAAAGAGTTGATAGCTGTGTAGCAAGTACAAATTGAGGAATAATTACTTGTCTTAGAGTCAATCAAGTCATTTAATTTATAAAGACAAAAAGAGTAAATTGAGAGACCTGATTAAGTTCAAGGACTCCAGTAATAATAGGTTTCTTAAATTAATGAATAGAAATTAAGCAAAACTCCTAAGAAATTGAAGAAAAAGCAAATATTGTCGCCAGTGAAAACCACGATTAAACCACCTGGTAAAAGACCTGGAAGAAGAAAAAAGAATGTGATTGTTTTTAAAAAAAACATTCATATATGCAATTTATGAATTAATTACAATTTGATTGAGACTGAAACATTTCAAGATCACACAGAACCTCTGGATGGTACATATGGTGTAAATAGTGAAGATATAAAAGACATAATAGATAACGAAGAACTTTAGCCTTACTTGTCATACCCTTAGCAAGGTTCCTTCGCAACAGATATACCTTTGAGAATAAAAGGTGCTAAATTATTGGGATCTTAAATGATTTTAACAGTAGAATGGCAAGAGAGGGAAAATGGGGAGAAACCTTTAGAACTTGAAATTGATAACACCTAGGCAAAAGAGCTGTGCCCTAAAATATTAGCTGAGTTTTATGAATCTAAAATTCACTCTAGTAAAGTTTCGCAGTTCAATTAATGAAGCAAGTCTGTAGAATGACTGCAAGTAAATTTTGAGACTAAATGTGTGTTTACTATCTTTATTTTATTACAAAATTCATTCTATTTCATCTTAAACTCAATTAAATCTTATGATGGCTTCTACATGCATTCTTAATCGATAATTGTATATAAATAACTATTTGATTTAGATTTCAGATCGACTATATTGTAAAGATTGAAAATATCTCTGATCTTGAAGTTTGATCATTTCTTATCTTTACTATTGACTTTCTTTTTTTCATATTGGATTGATATTAAATGAGAAAGAGTTGCTCCATTGAGCAATTTTAGACTTGGATCAGCTAGAGTGCTCGGCCAGTAACTTGAAGCTAGTCTCTCTTTCGGCAGTAAGCCAATTGCTTAATAAGCAGCTGCTACTAGTTCTGAACAGAAATAACCATCTAATTCCTATTCCTTAGAAGTATAAAACATTTAAGATTGAATTTATAAGCATATTATTTATTTTTAATAAATAAATTAAGCGGAAGGAGTTCGTGATTTTAGCAAATCTATAGCATTAAATCCAAATTTTTAAGAAATTAAACTCTATTGAATATTAAAGGAAAGAATTCATATTTAGCTTATATTAATGTTGCAAAAAATAGAGAAATTCTAGGAAGTATGTAAAAAATGAAATGAAAAGTTATTGATATTTTTACAAAACCTGCTTAAATATGTTAGGCATTGATTTTGATCAGTTGATATAGAAATATACCAGAGAGAATATCGGAAAGCCTGGGTAGCTCAGTTGGGAGAGCGTCAGACTGAAGATCTGAAGGTCCCTGGTTCAATCCCGGGTCTAGGCAAACTTTTGCATTAAATTAGTTTTAACTATTTGCATCATAATTTTAAAATAATAGTTTCATGCACTACCAATTTAATGACATTTGCTACATTCTTTAATTAAACACATAGTATCAATATTTTCATCAATATATTTATTAAAACTATAATATATTATCGAATTTATTAATGCAGTCGGCATCATTAAGTAAAAAACTCATAAATTTTCATAGAAAGTAAAAATCTTCGATAATCACTGGAGGATCTTTATAAAATGGACTGTTTTTGTAAATGCAGCAATAAAATACTATAAGTTTTATTGAACCTAATTTTGTAGCAATACAAGACAATAATGAGTCACGCCATATCAAATTGATTTTGTAGAGTTTAAATTACATAATTATCATACTGAAGTTTTTTTTCAAAAGAAAAGATATCTATATATTTGTATAGAGCAGTAATGATAAATAAAAAACAAGCCAATCCAAAAATAATGTGATCAGTAATAATTCGAGCATTAAATAATTTTAACATCAACCCAGTAGTCTAAGAAATCTATTTTTTTAATAGTTATAAATAAAAACTAATTAAATTCTTTGATATAATTGTATTTCTTTACATCCTTTAAATCTTGCACAGACATTGCGAAAAACTTCGAACAACAGTAAATTATCAAAGTAAAAATAAAAATTGAGTTAAGTTGCAGAAACATAAACTGCATCTGACACTTCCCTAACGCATATAAAATTATTGACTAAGTTATAAACAACTCAATTATAATCTGCTGATAAAACAATTAAGAATTGCAATCTTCCTTTATCGCCTAAAACTACTAATACAACAAAATCGATTCAAAAATATTGTGGGAAAAAGTACTAAATTAAATTCTATTATTATTTTAGAAAATAAATTTAATTCCCCTAAATCTAATTAAGTAATGCATAGTTTATCTAATAAAAACGATCCCTCGTAGAAAATTTAACAAACTTAATAAATTTCCATAAGAAGTTCATTTAAAATTAGCTCACAGTGCCAACCACAGTAAAAATAAAATTAAGTTTTTATTACACCAACTAAAATCTTTAATCATGAATCAACTTGTAAAGACATGTCTAATCTTAAAGATGTGAGTTTATTGAACTCAATCCATAATTAATAACCTAGTTAAACTTAGATTAAAGATTCTTCTCATAAAGGTACATAAGAAAACTTTCACACTTTATAAAATGCATTAAATGTTACGAGTTCACATTAATCTTCTCAACTATTTGGTTAGCAACCCATGCTCGGAGACAACAATATTTTCACAATGGAGACAGTTTAAACTCTCAACGATGGTGATGTTGAAGATGAGGCATGTTTTGGAAATTTCGGATATATAGGGTAGAGGAGTTCTTAATAACCTAGTAGAATAGATAATACAAGCTAATAAAATCACATAAGTAAAGATGAAACATGTCGATAAATTGACTTTTAAAATAAACAAATCCAAAATTTCTTCTAAAATAGCGATGATGACAAAGAATAAGTACTGCTCATACCAAATTTTAACGAAAATACATAGAATTAAAGTTCAATTTAAGATAATCCAAATGAATATGAAATCAGAAAATTATAGCCTGGTAATTTAAAAATTGAATTAGATGGAAATATTTTAGAAGAATCGATGAATCAAAAAGTAATGGAAGATGAATTTCTAATAACAAAGAAGTAGAGTATTACTAGATTGCTTTTAATTTTGAATTTTATGTAAAGTAAAAATTGCATTTAATGTCATAGAAATTATAATTATCAAAGGAGAAAACTATATGAAAGATATTAACGGGATTTTGTTTGAAAGTTCATCTATTATTTTAAAAAGTAAGCAATATTTTAATCAAAATTTAATCTCAATAAAGATTTAAAAAATTTCTATCCTAAGTCTAAAAAAATTATATTAGTTTATACAATTGCAATCGCTGACTCTCTTAAAATACTTAACCATTTAATACAAAATTGGAAATTTTTTTTAAATATTAACTTTCCCATAATTCTTACCCTTTTCCCAAAAATCATTTCCATATCTTACATATTACTCCTTCTTAAAAAATCAGCAGGGAATCTTTCAATAAGAAAATCGTAATATAAAATAGGAACTATCAAAATTCTTAAAACATATCAAGCCCTTTTTTTTAAGCTGCCTAATCAAATTTTCAGACATCTAAGTTATAAAATGATAAAATTGATATAAGAAGTTTGAAGCAAAAGATCATCAATAATCAGAATAATATGAGCTATACTTAAAGAGATTCTGTGAAAACTAAAGCAGCTTATACACCTACAAGTGCAACTACAAAATACAATCAATATATGATTGGAAATACTTCTTATTAACAAACATCTATATAAAAACCTGATCCAAGAAGAAATATTTTTGAAAAATCTTACGCATAATCAATCATTTTACGATTTTTTCTTTAAAGTTATTAGTTATTAAATTTATTGAATAGCTATAGACTTTGAATACAACTGTAAACTAAATTGATAGTAAACTTCCTTCTTAATTGCTTAAAATATAGAAAGAAGAATCATAGAGTTCTTTAGGTACACCAAAATTTATTGAAAATTTTGCTCTTAAGTCCCACCCAATAATTTAAAAAATATGTTAACCAAAAGTGGTTATCTTAGACGGGAGTGAACTAAACACACCCCAGCATCACCATGAAACTTAGAAGTATAATCAATCAACTTTCACTACTCGTACTAGAAACATAGAGCAAGAAAATGGGCTGACAAATCAACAGAAATAACTATACTCTAAGACCATGATACAAGTGAATGAGAAAGTTTTTAATCATAATTAAAAAGATAATTAAAGTAACTTTGCAAGAATTGCTACATCGTAAATCGATATTTAAAAGCTAGGATGTAAGAATAAATTATTTGGTTTTATATTTCTACTCTAGAAAACATAGGAGACAATAAATAAACATATACGTTGGTTACTTTATTGTTTTATTTTAAAATTTTCAAAATGACACATCAATCATAAGTAATTAGAGCTTTTCAAGTCCAGAAATGAGCAGATTGAGCATAGCTGAAGGGCCTTAAGACTCCGAAAATCCCTTCAGAATCAAAGAATTAATTGAAGATGATTAAGATTAATTTATCATTACAAAAAGTCCAGTGAAAAAATTAGCTAAATTAAGAATTGCTAGCAGAATTGAATCCTCAATTAAATTGACTAAAATATTTTTCACTTTTCTACTTTTAATTATTAATTTTCAATTTGTATTCTTACTTTATTTTATTATCCTCAAAGAATCAATTAGATTAATCACTAATGTCCCAGTCTAATTCCCGATAAAACACAGAGAACATTGTAAATGAAGAAGATAATTATGAAGATTATAGACAAACACCTCATATTTTTATAAGAGATATAAAAGTAGAAATGAAACCAGCAATAGCTTAAAAAATTAATGATTTGAATAGTAATAATATCTCCAATCTGTAAAAAATACACACTTAGAACTTTGGGAAGCATGGAAAGCTTTACAATATTGTTTACAAAATATTAATATCAGATTCTAAATTATGATTAAGTTTGATCTTAAGCGATTTAATTTTTATAATAATCACATAATTACTGAGAAACCTTTGATTGGGAGACAGAGCTTGGGTTAAATAAATCATAATGATATTTACTAAGTTTGTTATGTAATTGAGAATAAAGGCAAGAACACTTAATGTTGGTTCAAAGTAGAAAAGAAATATCTTAAATTGGCTTTGAATAAAGAAATGACGAATCTCATATTTTCCATCGATTCAAGTAAATAATAGTGAAATATTAAATATTAGGGGATGATGATAATTCTTTATAGATTTATTTCATGAATGGCATGGCATTACTCTAGTAAGAAAGTAGTTTATTCATTTTAAATTAGGTCTTTAGCAATAATCAAATGCTATAAGTTTAAATCAGATCTTAAAGCTAAGGCATAAAAGAAGTTTTGTAAAATAATTTGCTTATATATTGGAAATAAAGGATATCATTTAATCTTAAGTGAAAGAGTTTAAGAAATAATAAGTCCCAATCAGAAAAATAAATTTTCTTAATTTTTATCATTTAAAGTATCTTTATTTATGCTTCATTATAATGTTTATCAAACCCATATGTCTAATTAATATAAGCAATCGAATATTTATATATTTTTAATATAAAGTAGAAATAGAGTCACAGTTCTAAGACCAGAATTTAATTGCTTGTTAATAAGTGTAAATGGTAATGAAAAGTAAATTTACAATTATATTGCTCACAACTTTTGGTTTCTTACATCTATGAAAATATCTTTATATTAATTTTGAAAGTATGAGCTTTTAAATGAGATCTAAGGAACAGTTGATAAAATATTCCAATCAATTAAGTATCGTTTACATCAAAATAAACTTGAAAAAATTAAAAAGAAAACTACAGAGTCAACCCTTGATCACATTGTAAGTTTTAACATATAAAATTATACAATATTGTTGCCATTTTTTCTTAAATAAATTTCTCTATAGAGCCATGTGAGTCTACTTGGTTTCTAGTAAATTGCAGACACCGGGGATATAATATTTTTCAAGGGCAAAACAATGGGCTCTAAAATGTAGAGGTTTTTTACTAGATGCGATTTCGATCATGTTGCGCTCATTCTAAAATATAAAAACGAAAAAATTGTGCTTTTTGAATCTACTGGATCATCAGTAAGTGCAAATATTTAGTTTTATAGATGATATAAAAATAAATCACATACTATTGTTAAAGAATAATAGTTCAAGATTTATTGTTTAGGGTGTCGATTTATTAACTTGGGACATGTTTATGGAGAGAGGTTTTTAAAACTTATATGATGAAATCTCAATCAGGCATTTGAACTTCAAAAGAACTACCGACAAAATTAAAATTCTTGAAGAATTTATAAGGGTAATTTGATTAAAAGCATTAAATTTCTCAATAGTCAAATAACGGGAAGAAGTATCGATTGAATGCTATATTTCAAAAGAACATAATCGTATTCATTATATTGTTGAATTTTTTAATACAATTATATGAAAAATTAATAACAATGAAAAATAATGAAAGTGGATTAGGAATGAGCATAAATAAGGACAGTTCATAGTTTATCTTAGACTCTATAAGCTCCACCCCACAACAATCTTAAACTTCGAGATAAATCACTGATAACCCAAAATTCTAACGAAAAGGTTCTTAGCTGATGCCTATCAATGATAAGGAGTAGAGAGTAAGCATTATAATTTTAATAATATTTGTAATAGATGAAGCTATTACGACTCCTTAGTGTCGATAACTTGAATGGTGTGCAGACAGATAGAAATATCCCTTAAATTTAAAAAAGAAAACTCATTTTACACATCTAAGAAGATCTGGATGAGGAGGATAGCGGAGACTGGTAGACCTCCACTGGAGATGAAAAATTTTCTTAAATTTAACAGCTAATGCACAAACTTCCATCCGTCTAGAATTTCACTCCTGGAAAGCTAAAATCAAACATGTAGAATTAAAAAGGTTTAGAGACTTAGAATGACTTAATCTCTCTAAATACTGTTTCAAACAAAAGCTTTAAACCATTTAAATTTGCTTAATAAAATGACAAGCAATCTAATTTTAGCTCTTAAATCAAATTACATAAGAAATTGAGGTTTTAACCACTTAAATAAGCAAGCGAAAATGATCTATAAACTTTTGAAAGTTCACCACAATAAGATGTTGCAAATAATAATTAAAAAATCTTTAAAATTAGAAAAATGATCAAGATAAATTAAGAATCTACCAAGAACAACGAAAGTATAAACATTTTCTCTTAAGAGATAATTAAAAGTAAGAATTCGTCTATATAACTACTTAAAGTTACTAAAAAGAAATAAATTTTGTAACAAAGTTAAGCAAAAATTGCATTAGCACCAGTTAGAAATAAAATTATACAGATATTTTCAAAGTGGGTAAATTTCGCAGAAAACATTCAGATTCATGACTAGAATCAAGCTATAAGATTAATCTTACTGAGAAAGAAATTTATTAATAGATGTTTTTCTAAGCTATAGAATAGATTCAGATAAAAATAACTTATAAAAAAGTAAAATCATAATGCTATAATTATCTAGAAATATCTAAGATCTCATGTCTGTAGAACTAATATAATAAAATAAAAACATTGCATTGTTAAAGTTCAATCATTTATAAGAATGATAATACAAAAGAAAAGATACTTATTTATTCTAAGTAAATTAATTAAGTTACAATCGTTCATTAAAATGGTCCTAAAAAAATAAAAATACTAAAGTTTAGTAATAAATTTTGTTAAATTGCAATCATTAATACGAACTTTTATATAAAAAATTAGATTTAAAAAGGTTAAAGCTTCAATCAAAATTTAGTCAATAATTAGGATGTACCCCATTAGAAGAAAGTTTAAGATATATCTTAATAAAGGTTAAATATTTATTTAAGTATATTTTTAAGATATTTGATGATAAAATTAGCACTTTAAATATCTTAATGATAGGAGAAGGAAAGAAGCCTAGCAGTTATTAATCTTGTAATACAATTTAAATATTTAATATAAAAATGAAGTTTTTTTATTATAAAAGCAAAAAGCTGAAGATTTTAGAAAGAAAAAGGAAGCAGTCAGAATAATCGAGAGGTTTTGGGGTCTAATCATTTTACGAAGAGATCTGCTAAGCAAGAAAAAGTAATGGGAAAATTTACCATTAGACTGCAGATTGCTCTGGATGAGATTTGCAGCTTTGAAGGAGCAGGCCTTTGATTTGAGGGAGGAAATCAGGTATCTAAATAATAATAAGAGTGAACAAAATGACTGATTATAGTGATTATTTGTGCCTAAATTTTATTTATTATTCAAGTCTTACAAGTATAATTTAAAGAGTTATGATGTTAAAACGATAAATTAATAATTATAATCCTAAGTTAAAATCTAAATAGATATCACCAAGCTGAATCATCAGAATTATTTCCTTCATCATTTGACTCTTCATCGGAGTCTCCTCCATTATTATTTGTATTACCACCATGCAGCAGCTATCTTCTATTTTCAAGCACTGCAGCCAGGTTTTAAGTAATTTTCAGCTGCTGTGACTCACTCATGTTTTTTACTTTTGAGTTAATTTCTTTTTCTTAAACTTTTTTCAAGTTTTATGATTAAAATTCCATTAGGTAATTTAATGAAACAAACTAAAGAAATATAATAATAACTCATTTAATATTATATTAAAAAAATAATGTGATTAAGTTAAAAACTTACCAAATTGAACATTGAAAATTATAAGTGAATTCCTTTTTTATTCGTATAAAAATATAACAAATTATGGCAATATGGAGTTTACATAATAAGCTGTTCATTGAAGGAGATGGCCACATTTTATTAGCTACCAGGAGTATTTTGCAAGTTTGGCCCAGGAGGTTGAGGAATCCCCATCATTCCCACATTTGGAGGAGGTATATTCATTGGAGGTGGAGGTATCATTCCCATTAAGGGAGGGGCTAAAGGAGGAGGTCTCGCTATTCTACCTTCATCTTGCTTTCCATCTGGGGACACGTTAATATGACTGTTTGCCCTTGCAGCTGTTGTATTTAAAATGTGATGACCTAAGTTGTTCATAAGAATGGATGCTTTGTGTTATTTTGGATCTAGGTAATTTTGCGACATCAAATTAGCACCTAACATACCCATATTATTCTAAGTTGAGAGTTAATTCAATCCAAAATTCATAACTGAGTTTGTTCTCTCATTTATCATCATTCTTGAGTCTTCTCCTGACATCCTGTTGGAAATAAAATCTTAGTTGTTTGAGTTTGTTCTCCCTACAGCCAGCTTCACCTAACTTTTTATTGAATCAAATTCTATCCCTCTCAATAGCTCCTCATAAATGGCAAGTGCGATTTCTTTCTTTTTTAAATGCTTCTTTTTGAAGCCTGCTTTCTTTAACAACTGCTTTATTTCTCTAGGCACTTCATTCAGTATGAAAGTTTATGTAGAGGGATCCCAACCAGCATGCTCTTTTCTTTAAAAAACCAAAGGTTTCGTAATTTGAACAGCAGAAATTCCAAGTTTTGACTTATGTTCCATTAAAACCTCCTCTACTTTATCTCCCTTAAAAGAGTAGGTGTGAATTAAATTTCTGAAAACAGAAGCATCATGAACATTTGCAAATTGAATTCCTATATGAACCTTTTCAAGAGGGAAGCTGTAAAAGTAGTCATTAAGTTCTAAATATTTCTCATCAAAATTAACGTAGAGTTCAGTCTGAAATAACAAGTCGCTCGTGTTGATATCATAAAGCCTTAGAAATTTCGAATGAGCTTTTCTATCAGCAATTAAACATAGAATTCCACCTAATTTTAATGGTGAAAATTTTCCTTCATTATCTGCATGAAATAGCCTAACTATAGCCATGGCTAGCGCTGTACATTTTTAACTTATTCCTATGCTAGGTGAATTATTATAAAGGCCCATTTATAGAAGCTTTTACTGCATTTATTCAGTAACTGTATTCGAAAATGTTTTAAAGGTTTGAATGGGTTTGTTATTCATTGGATTATTAATTTATATTGCAAAAAACACTAAATAATTAAGGATTAAATTAAGTTAAAGAATGAAAATCAAAGTCATAACTCAATGGCAATATTACAGAATTAAAATAATTAATTTGCCATAAGTAACTATAATAATAATCTAGTAAATATATACATGAAGTATTTTATAAAAGCTATCACTACAAACAATCGAGATCTTAAAAGTGGAATTTTATTCTCCTTTGAGGACAAGGCGTATCTATTCAATTGTCCTGACGGTTTCCAAAGAATGGCATTAAATCAGAGAATGAAGTTTAAAGCTGTGAGATATGTGTTCTTATCCAGTTTACATCCTAATCATTATGGTGGATTGCCTGGCTTTTTCCTGTCATCAAGAGAATCATCAATTTATCATAATTAAAATTATCATAAAGATAGATATTATACCCCAATAAAATTAAGTGAATTATATCAGAAATTCTTAAACTTCATCTATGAAATACATTCAAAAGTTTAGTACTTTAAAATTTCAATGAATATATAAATATATTTATATGAATTTTATTTATCAATTTAAACAGCTGAAGATGCTAAGGCATTCAAAATAGGTATTGTAGGTCCAGAACAACTTCAGTCTTTATTAATAAAAGGGAGAAGTTTCATTGGTTCCTTGAATTATACTGAGTTGTATGAGTATGGAAAACTTAACAAATTTATGAGCGAGAGATTTATTAATGGTCAGCCTATGCTATAAGAGTTCTACTCATAACATGTCTAAGCTTAGTAAAATGCAGAGCAGGTGTAAAACAATCAAGGTTAAGAGGAAGAAAAGAAGTCTTACGAGAATTAGGAAATACCAAATTATCATACATTTGATGATGGTGATTTAAAGATCATACCTGTGAGAGTTTTCTCAGTTGACTAGTAGGAAGTAGATTGCTATTCTTTCATTTGTATTCCAAAATAACCTCCCGGAAAGTTTTAACCTAAAAAGGCTATTGAGCTAGGATTGGACCCTAGATTTCACTTTAAAATATTGACTAGTGGCTAACCAGTCACCTTACAAAATGGAGATATAATATATCCCTTTTAAGTGATTGACAACCCACTACCTTCTTAAAGTGTAATTTTTGTCTTTATACCAAACGTAAACTACCTTGAGTCCTTTTTATCAGAAGAAAACAAAGCACTTTTTAGTCCATTTTTCGAAGAGAATATTGATTCCAGTAAAAACTAGATGCATTTGATCTATCATTCCATTCCTTTCGAGGTACTCATGAACTAAAATTACAGAAACTTTATGGCACAATTTGGCTCCAATATTTAACATGTTATTGACTGCGAAAGCTGTAACGATGAAATAATAGCAAAAACCAAAGGTTATGCTTTAACATCTAGACATTAAGCAGTTTGCCCTTCACTTATACCAATCAGTTAACCAAAGTTAAGAAAGCTAGCTAAGGAAAATAAGGAAAAACTCGATGAGTTCCTTGATGGCATGAAGTATATCAATTCATAAATGGGCTTAGTTTATAACCTCTATCCATCAAATTCTTAAGGCATCTAGACAAATCAAATAATCACATCTGAGGAGTATAACAATTAGATAGAGCAAGAATTGAGAGCAGAGTTAAGAGAAACTGTTAAGAATCTGATTTCAATGAGAAAAGTTGATGATCCTAACTTCAAGCAAGAGACTTACAATTTAGATGCAGAGATTGATGGAAAAGAGCCACAGATATTATTTTTAGGGACTATCAGCATGAAACCAACTATGTATAGGTCAGCAAGTGCAATTTACCTATTCATTAAAGGTCATGGTATTTTAATGGACTGCGCTGAGGGTTCTTATGGGCAAATCTACGACCACTTTTAAGATATAGAAAAAACAAACGAGGCTATAAGTAAACTTAGAGTGGCCTTCATAACTCATATTCATGGTGATCATTAACTAGGAATTATAAAGATCATGACTGAAAGAGAAAAGCTCTTGAATGGCCATGATGAAAACAATAAACTGTACATAGTAACACCAAAGCCCATGTATGATTATATGGATGAATACCGTAAACTCATCTTGAAGTATCCAGTACTTTTTTTAATACTCAATAGTAATTAATATCCAGATATGGTTGTTTTAGTGCCAGCTGCAGATTTAAATCCAGAGGGTTAATTCTACTATGATGAAGAGGAGCAGCCTCATAATCCAAAAAGACCAAATCTCGTGGGTTAAAAAAGTCCAAAAGTATAACAAACTTAGAAATAAGATTGCCCAGAGAGAACTTATGATGAAGTCAATGAAATGATTAAAAATCATGTCCCCAAGGATGAAAGATCCAGAGAAATGCTCAAAGTTCTTGAATATGCTAAAAAATAAATGATATGTTTTTAGTTGATTTTAATGCGTTTATTTCTAAAGAATTATATAGAGTAAATAATAGAGTAATGACTTTGATGATGATTTTGACTATCAAGAAGGCGATGAAAAATCAATTGTTTAAAATTAAAATACTGGCATAAAAACTGAATCAGTTAATGAAATTCAAAAACTATCAATAGAGAAAGGTGACTATAAGAAATTTCTTCCAACTAAGCAAGAAATGAAAAAGAAGAATTATAATTTAATAGAAGTATTCTTACCTTATTCTAAATAATTTATATATCGGAGATGCCATTATAGCAGAAAGAAACGAGCAGGACGAAAATGAAGACGATTTATTGGCTCAATAGCAGCTCCTCTCTCAAAACTAGCCAAACCCCAATAAACCAAGTTACCTCTCTAAATTCTCAAAAATAACTTAATTGTATGACGAATCCACTAAAGAATATAAGACTTAACAGAAAGAATTAGGGATCAAGCAAGAGGAGTAAGCAATCGTAATGAAAGCCAAGCTAGAAATGAGTAAAATTGAGGAATACAAAGCCAAATTCTTGCAATCTGCGTTCGGAGGAGTTATTACCAATTAACTGGCTGCCTCATTAGAAAGAATTACTGGTAAACATAGATTAAGTGAAGAGTAGATATAAGTTATTAATAACTAGAAACCAAAACTTAAAATTGCATAAAAATAGGTAGAACAAGAAAAAACTGATGATAAAAACAAAATATAATAGTTGTCTAATAGAGAAGAAAATAAACAAGTTGAAATAGAATTAGAACTAGAAAAAGCTGAAATCACAAATAATAAAGGGAAATAATCAAAGAAAAAGAAGAAGAAAACTAAGAAAATTAAGCTTAGCAATTCTAATCTTGATAAGTAAATATCTGATGTGCAATAAAGCATTTAAGACTAACCGATTCAAGATAAATAAAATAATCATGAGGATGATGAGGAAAATATTGATGATATTGATGATTAAGATGGAAATAACACTCTTAGTCACATGATCTTGGGTAAAAATACAATTGACAGTTAAAGTAGTAATAGAGGAGTAGGAAAATTTATATAAAATAAAGCACTATAATAAGAGGAAGAGGCAGTAGATTGGGATGCCTTAAACAAGAAAAACTAAAAGAATAAGCAGGGAAATTTAAATAAATACATTAATGATGAGGAAGAAAAGTAAGATTTACAAAAGCGATAGCATATCATAACATACGATGAGTCAATAACCTATTTCTCTAGTAAAGCCGATTTATCTCCTTAACTAAGAGAGGTTGAACAGCAAGAGAATTAAAAAGCTAGAAATGCAGGTTTTTTCTCAAATATAGCGAGCTGTATATTTATAAGCAAATTACAGAATGAATAACTAAACAATGAAAGAATGCTCCTGCTTTCTATTTCTAGACTGCCGTTTAACTATGAAGTGGCAGAACATGAAATCATGATAAAAAGTATCTATAAAAAACTCATGAAAAATGAGGGTTAATGCAGATCAATTGGAAATCATTGGGTAGATATTGGCTTCTAGAGCAGTGATCCAAAACGAGATATCAGAGGAGCAGGAATGCTGGGTGTACTTTAGTTGCTATTTTTCGTAGATAATTTTAAAGAATCTTCTCACTTAATCCTAGATCACAGCAGAAATTAGAAACATGAGTTCCCCTTAGCTTGTCAAATGTTTGAATATTCTGTTATAACAATTAGGTTGCTAAAAGACCAGAAAATTAACAAGCTCTGCAATAAAGAAGGAGAATTGCTAACTACTACAAATTTTGTTTTTTGCGCATTGTTCTTAAGATTTATCACTCTTTATATTGAAAATGGTTTTAACATTACCAAAGTAGGAGAACTGACTGCTTAAATAGAAACTGAAGCTAGAAGTAAACTCGATTCTATTTTGAAGTAATACTATAAAATTACAGATAAAGCTGCGGTAGTACTTATAAAAGCTTGCTATAAAAGCTAAAAGGATATTGCTCAGCAGAGACTTAAGCAGCTAGCAAGTTAATCCTAGTAATTTGAAATTAAAAAGACTGAGTATGTTAATCCAAGGGAGAAGCAACAGCAGTAAAATAGTAGTTAAGCTAAAGCAAGGAACTACGTCTCAAAAGATGAAGGTACTGTCACCAAAATCCCTTAATAAAGTTAGTAATCATAGTAAAATAAGCAAAAGTAAGGCTCAGAGTTTTCTGCTTTTTGACACAATTTTGATTTATATATATATTCCTATTATAATCATACTAAATTGTACAGTATAATGTAAATTTATTTTTAAAAGTTATATTTTTAATTAAGTGCCTAATTTCTATTGCTTTTATACTTTTAGTTTTAAGTTCTTGAATAAACTATGAATGTAACTCACATGAAATCAATTGAAGCTAATCACTGCACTGAGTCTTTCGCTTGTTTGATTGAGTCACCAGATTTCGGCAGAATTTTATATTCAGGTGATACTAAGCCCTGCCAAACAATCTAGAACTACGCTCAGAATGTAAACTTCTCAAAATATAAACACTTTTACTGCTATCTCAGCTTTTAATTTAACCACATATAGATGTAAGTCACTAATATTCAATGTAAGTTTAACTCTACTAATTCATGAGGCAACATTTGATGATTCGTTAACAGAAGATGCAGGTATTAAAAAGCATACCACTATGGGCTAGGCCATTGAAATCGCACAGAAATCTAAAGCTTGGAGAACAGTACTTACTCATTTCTCACCTCGTTACTAAAAGATCGCTGAGACTGACTAGAGACATATTGACTCTAAGATTCCTTAAGTTTTTAAAGAAAATTAATGGCTTTTCACATACATCTTGCTGTCTTTTATTTTAAGATTATGGTAGCCTTTGACCATATGCGATTTAAACTGAGTTACCTGGAATGGGCTTACATGTACCTGGACTTGTACCAGCGTTTCTTCACAAACGAAGAATAAATCGACACCTTCGAGCAGAGCCAATTGAAACACAAAAAAGCTTAAACTTCAAAGCAACAGGATCAGTAATAGAAAAGATAGAAGAGACCAGATAACTTAAATGGGTAATAGAATTATTTTAGGAATACATTTGATTTGGGAAAATAAATTATAAATTAATATATTAATAATTAAAATCGTGGCAGTTAACTTTGTCCTAGCCTAGACAAAAATGTACTTGTTTGAAAGAGAATTTAAAATTAGCTGGATTTTACTAGTGGCAGTATCCCTCTAACGAATTCTTGAAGCTAGTAAATCAACTTTAATTTTGGCATTTAAATAAACCAAATAAATCACCCAAAATTAAAGTTGATTTACTCGCTTCAAGAATTCGTTAGAGGGGTACCGCCAATAATAAAATCCAGCTAATTTTAAATTCTCTTTCAAACAAGTACCATTTTGTCTAGGCTAAGACAAAGTTAACTGTCACGATTTTAATTAGTAATTTATTATTTATTTTCCCAAATCAAATGTATTCCTCAAATAATAACCCAATTGATATTGTTAATTAATGATGTTACTATTTGATTGTGATTTAATTAGACTGCTATATGTATTTTTAATTAATAATATTAATACTTAAATTACTTAATCTTGAAAAATGAGTGGCTAAATGTCATAATCTAATGAAAGCTATACCACTGTCTCTACATCGGCAAATTCCACTCAAAATTCAGACTAAAGAAATGAACAAGTAATGGTTACAGACAATAAATGCATGTCACTAATAAAGAATTGTTTGGCCATGATATTCCCTAAAGTTTTAGAGGGTTTGACACACCCAGACCAGAGAGAGTAATTGCCAACCAGGAAGAAAAAAGATAAAAAGCAATACCACAGACTCACTAATCCAAATGTAAGTTAATTCATAATATAGTTTAAGAAATACTCTTATATTAAATCTTCTAATCTTTATGGTTATAGGAGGACGAAGATGATGATGATGAAGATGAGGAGAGTAAGGGCAATCATTGATAAATATTCATATTAATTTGTAAATCACACAAGTGGACACAAAGACACGAATGAGAGTAATAGTGAAGATCAGAATTAATTCTTCAATGAGTTCTAGTCATGGAGGTCCAATTAATCCAATAAATAGCCATAAAATGCTCAAACTGAGCTTCAAGACTTCAAAAATCCACTATTATAAGCTTCTTTTTCTTAAATTTAATATCCCATTTAAAAATAACCATTATAACATTCATATAAAAATCAGAAGGCGAATAACAAACATTAGAATAACAACAATAGTTTGCTGACACTTTCAGAGAACGAGATAGAAAAACAGAGAAATATGATTTAAGATTCTGGCAATGATGATTTATTCAAAGACTTCAATAAAAACTCACAATAGTGTGATCTATTTTATAGTTATATATTTTATAGCGTAAATTGCCTGCACCACCACAGAATAACAGATTGAAGAACAGTCCTCCACCATCACAGAGAAATCAGTAAAAAGTGACAGCAGAGAGTAAAGCACCTCAGTTGACAGACTTATTCAGTTAACTGGAGAGCACACTGCAGACTCAATAATAGAATAATTATAGTAATAGTTCGGATGGTATTATCACTAATGATCAGGTTAACATCAATATTGGCAGTAGAAATAATTATAATATGTAAATATAAGTTAATATATTTGTATTGTGAGTGATGGGTTAGATCATTAGAATAATCAAGTGTAGAGTGATATTAATCCTAATCAAGATATACATTAATATCAGAATATACTTATTTATATGTCTATATTTATACTGGAAGAGAAGGGATGGGATGATGAAATAAACATAAACATTGAATGAATATGAAATGTGTTTGCATGAGTATAACCTAGTTAATTAGTTAGATTAAGTAATCAATATCATCCGAATCATTAATATTATTTTTAGTATTTTAAATTAATTTAAATATAAGTAAATATATTCATAGTAAAATGAGTAAAAATCAATAGTCAAATGCACTTGCAGATATCATTGGTGGGTCAAATTAAAATAATGATAAAAAGCAAGATCAAAGTGACGATGAGTTCGGTGATGACTTGGACTTAATTGATATAAATTTCTAGATATAAGATAATAAATAGAGCGTACAAGTCAATGATGATGACTTTGATGATGATGACTTTAACTATGATAAAAATGGCAATGATGGTTTGTTTTAAATCGATCAGAATAAAGCTAAAATTACATAAAATACCAATAAAAATGAGAAAAACACTACACAATAGAGCAATAAATAAAGTAGTAATATTGGGTAAAATAGCAATAGTGTATTTCAGTTGTAATAGAGTAAATATTAATATCAAATATTGATGTTTTTATATGTCATATAATTGATCTTTGTATATTTTTGACAGATTTAATGTAATAATTGGTCTATAATATTTTTATAGAATGAGATAGATTCCCTAATTACAATTTAATCGACATCATCTTCATCATATTTGTGATTATACATATTTTAATTTATCACACATAAATTAAATATATTAATGGCAACACCTCAAAACAATTCCTATATTGATTCTGATCAGCAATATACAAACCTGTCCTTCCAATCTCAATCTGATTTGCGAAAAGCAAGGAGGTAGCTAATGCGATAGTAGAGCAGTCAATCCACCAAAAATGTCAGCAATTTAAGAAATTAAAGTAGTCTCAAGACCTTTAAGTTTTAGAGAGGTATGTAATTATTTAATGAAAATATCATAAAATTTACACGTTTATTTTAAATATATATCAAACAAATATAGAAAGAATAGCCACCTAAATAAGTACGATGAAAATAGATAGTATCTAAAACCATTCAATCTCTCAAGTTAGGTAAGCTTGAATTAATTAGATATTCCTTCAGAATTGTATCATTGTTTATACCCTTACCAACATATAATATATAGGAAAATGTTATCGTTTATTCTAAGTGCAACCTCAGGTATTACAATTTAAATTTATTATAAGAATTAGAATTTTGTTCTTTAAAATTATAGAGTGTGAATATTTAGGGTTATTGTATCATCACTGACAACTAAAAATTACAATTTATATAGTAGTATTTTATTAAACTATTGTGAATTAATAATTTTCATGATTTTTCAAGGTTTACCTGTGTTTCTAAGCCACTGCTCTAGGAATAAAAAAACAAGTAAGACTTAATTCTGAACTATATTTTACACCAAGATTTAATTCTCAACTTTATAGGTTGTGCTAGATTTAAGTTTGCTAGAGAAAATTAAAAGAATACAGACATCCAGTGAGGTTCATGAAATAATTACAGAAGACGATGAAACAGAGTAGCTCACCCTTAAAATCTATATATTGTTGTGGTTTAAATGTTTTTATGCAACAAATTACCAATTAACCTCTCCCAATTTTAATTTAATATGCCAATTTACATTTATTATAAATCTACATGAGGAGATAAGAAGATATTCCTTCTAGCAATCAAGATTCTAGTTAAAATAAAGCGAACAATTCTATGAAAAATATGTTAATGCAAAAGTTAGAAACTTCAATGAAGTAAATGATCCAAAGTGAAATTTATTATTTGAATGAAATTAAGAAGTTTCATGAAGTGTTTTAACATTTGAAACAAAGAATTGAAAGGAATATTGCAGTTCCTTTGCAAAGAAATTAAAATTAAGATTTAGCTGTTGTCTTAACAAGCGATATAATCTTAGTTAAAAATTCTTTAGTTGATATAGCTTAATATAGTAAGGTAGATTTAAAGAACACTATAAAAAGTAACCGAGCTTAGTCTATATCAAGGATAAATGGAAATTAAAGCAAATTCAGATTATACTAATCTGTCATAAGTAATCAATCATCTTCAATCGTTTAAAAAGATAAGACAACGAAGCTTTTGGATGCTTAATTTATGGATTTTACATAAAAATTAAGCAACCCACTAAAAGACCCAACTGATGAAGAGCTTATTTCATAAGCTGAAAACTTCTTATCTTCATTAAAAACACAGCAAGACTGGAAACACTTAGATTAAGTTGTAATTCCACTCAGTCTAACTCAAGCCTTCAATTAATTCTTTGCAGATTCAGCTCCTTTTGGAATGAACGAGTTTTTCTCAAAATTAAATAGAAAGAACATTGATATTGATAAAGAATGGTCTCTCAATCACTCATATCCATAATTGGCTAAGCCTAAATCAAGTTTCTCGTAAAATTATGCAAATTAAAGCAAAATTAAGTCAAAACTTGTGAAACTTACTATACCTGTGAAAGGTGTGCCTTTCTTATCAGAAAGCAGACATGAAAAATACATGAAAATTGTTAATTAAAACGATAACTGCATTATTATTGACATGGAGAATAGAACCTTAGATGTGCCTTATAGCGACGCTTTTATTGTACATGAGAGATGGGTCCTGTTTAGCACTCATAAAGATGTTCAGAAAACATTGCTGAGGTAAGAATTAAGTATTTAAAAGATCTATAACTTTTTCATATCTTTTTTATAATTTAAGTCTGGATTTTTAATATTATTTTATGATTTAGAGTTATGATGAGCTTGGAATTTGTGAAAAGTAGCCTTTTTAAAGCTAAAATTACAAATAAAAGCGAGGAAGGCATGAAAGAAAACACTACTTAATGGCTATAATATGCCAAAGAAGGTGGTCATTTCAATAAATAGACTATCAAAATTGATCCTAAAATTCAAGCAGTTTAAGAAAAGAAATTGCTTAAAAAGTTGCATAAGAGGTCAAAATCAGTAGATTCTCTTTAAAATTAACAATTAATCTCATCTAAAGAAGGATCAGTCTTTGTTTAGCAGTAAGAAAGTGATCAAATGTAACAAAAGAGCAACCAAGATAACCAATAAACTTTAATTTGTCAACATTAAATTGAACATTTTGATACTTAACTGAACACACAAGAACACAGTTTCACATTAGAGCATTAAGAAGATATGATCAACTCTATTGAATAAACAGATTCACAATAGAATCATGATATATAAAATGATTAAAATGCTAAAGATTAAGAAATAGGCACTACTTCAGTGAGCAGTAAAATCTGCGAATAACTAAATTCAAGAAATTTAAGAGAAATCAGTAAAATTATGCAAAATTTAAGTTTAAAGAGGAACTTTGTGCTTTTAGATCACATACCTCAGTATTACTTAATAGTAAAGCTTATTAAAATGTTATTAATTTTGAGGTAATTACTTTGCTATAAAAATAATTAATCTTAATATAAAATTGCTTAACCTCGTTTCTTTTTGTACTGATGCAAAATCATCTAATTTCAATTAAAGTTAAATTAAATATTTCTCATCTGAATTAATCAAAAATTTAACGCTTATTTTTTATTTGTTAAGAAAAGAATTGATATAAAAATTTTTTATCCAAAGAGAAAATTTGGTTTAAATATAATTGTTAGAAAAAAAAAATAAAGCTTTTATTTTGAAATAATTAACATTTATTCTAAATCATTTTCATTGCATCAATAATATCTTTATATACTATAATTACAAAACTAAACTGGTTTGTGATGAATAAAAATTGATTAGAACGATTTTTAAATTCTATTATTATTTTATTTCCCTTATGAATCATTGTAACATTTTATCTTATTAAGCAATAAAAAAGCAAATGGAAACGCATATTTTTAAAAAATAACAGTAATAACAGTTTATTGTATTATATAAGATAAAATTTTTATTCCAGATATGACTTTCATTGCTGATAGAAACTCTTCTTCTATATATAATTCCTTTTTATTATTGATTCTAAACCTTAAAATCAAATAAATGAAAGCACTTATATCATATTTTAGTAAAGTTTTATTAATATGATTATTAATTTTATAGTTTAGATTAATTATATTTCTATAAGTTTAACAAGACAAGATCCTTCTTGAGTAGATTTTCATTCATAAACTCTTTAAGACTTTCAAACTGCCTCTGAGTCAACTCCAAAACACATGTATTTACTTTGGCATAGCAATTTTCATTTCTCACTTTGAAATTCTTTTAGTTGAATAGCCATTCTTCTCCAACTACACTGCCGATTCCAAAACACACAGAGCTGCTCTATTCTAGGTTTATGTTATTTAATTAGTAACATAACTGTCCGTAGAACAATTATATTTATACAAGATATTTTCTTTAATAATACAAGTAAAATTAATACAAATTAGGTAAAGTGGAGGTGGGTAGGTGAATTTCTAATTATTGTATAATTAATATTAATTAAGAACACAAAGTATATTTTTTTGCCAACGCTACCCTATTTATACAGTATTTAATTTGGAACTAAAGTTATAATCTAGCCAAACTGCAGTAATATCCTAGTACTTTAAGGAGACAATTTCGAGAATAAGGGATGATTTTAATGCAATTTAAGTATTGGAATAAACACTGTCTTTTCTTAGAGAGTTCCGTTGTTATGAGCATCTACAACTTAATTAGTTATTGGACGAGATTAACTGCTTTACTTTTATTGAGAAATCGGTGGAGTTTGTGTAGGTGTTTAATTCTCTATATGCAAATGTAAATTACTTATAGAACTGTCTCTTGTATGATTCTTTGGCAGTTATTAAGTATTTTCACTTGCTTCTACACTATTTTACAAAGTTTAATTACTCTCACTGCCTACTTAAACTATTTCAAGCAAACACTGCCTCACTTCATTCTCAATTTATTCTAGTTTTTTAGACTGAGCCAAACTGAAAATCAGGTTGCTACCAGATGTTAAAGTTTGAGATACCTGATTGGCTTAAGAGTATATGCTCCCTTGATTGGACAGGTTAATGTTTGATATTTTTTCATTTTCATCATGATTTCTTGATTGAGATCCATCTATTGCAGTGTGATTTTCAAAATAAATAATTATTTATTATAAATATCAAGTCAATCATATATAAAAGTTAAAATTTTACTACTATCTCATGCTTGCCAAATACGAAGTTTACCTTTCTTCTTTTATTTTCTTATGCAACTACTTAAAATAAATAATGGAGTTTTATAGTTTTATATTACTATACTTCAATTATTATTTAGCTAGATTATAAATATTAAAGTATTTGATTATCCCCTTAAAATTAGGCATTTATTTCCTGATCGAAGGAACATTTCCAGGGGGTTCAGACTTTTCAAATCTTATTTTAGGAAGGTCATTAATGCCCATTCGTATTCTGTAAAATTCCAAACCATTATTGTGCATATGTTTCTTTTTTGCTTGCTGGTGATAATTTCTCAAAGACATGTATTCATGGGAATTATCTTGTCTTTCATCTTTAAATTCATAATGTTTTTATTGTTAATTTACAATAAAAACTACTACTAATCATCTATGGTTTAGAAATCATATTTTTAAGAGGGGAGAGGACTCCCACCAACTTGTTTTTATTGTGATGAATTGTTAGCAACAAGCATTTATATATGAAAATAATATATTAGCTTATTAAATTTCAAGCATTTACTATTGCAAATTACCTGTACTATCCTAGGCACTCAAATCAACCTAAGAAATAATAGTATCCACTTATAATCCACTCTCATTATTCAATTGCCTTAACTATTATTATTATGAATTTTAAACATTTTTAGGCTACTCTTTCTTTGGGTCAATAAGCTTCAACCCATACTAAGTCTAAAATTTCTTAATTTTATTCTGAAATATCTGCACATTTAGCTTCTTAGTGTCGATTTTTCTTGACAAATAATCTGATATCTCTATGCTTTTATCAATATTTTGATTGTTATTCATGTCAAAGTTATCACTTTACTCCATAAAAAGCGATAGTTTATTGTTTCTGAGGGAGCTACCATAATTTATACTTTTATTTTAGAATAAATTATGGCTGGGGAGGGGTTTCTAAAGTGAGTTGTTATCATGTTAATTTGGCATGTTGTTTTTGCTCTATATTCTCTTGTACTTCACATTATTGAAAGGTTAGGGGGGAATATTTATTTGACTATAAAAGTGATCCCAGGATATTAACAAAATAGCAATAACATTAAATTAGCCAGATCTAGAAGGACCATTTCCACTGAAATTATTGTTATTTTGTCCCACAAACTTATTTCTGTTGGAATAGTTGTCCTCTGTATTGTTTACAGTTATTGTTGAGTTTCGCTTGTTATTGCTTTTTTTAAAAATAAATTTATGACAATAGTCATCAATAAAATCATATAAAACACCATTAATTTCAGCAATAATGAAGCTATAGTTATGAGTACTATTATTATTAATGCCGCCATAGGGATTTGGGTTTTGAATATTTACATCTTGGTGATTAATATTTATCTCTGGAAGTATAGATTTCTCACTTGGAATGGCTTCAAGTTAATTTGACTAAGGATTATTGTATCTCGAAAGAATTGAGTTATTCTTTTAGCTTTGGTAACTGTCATTTATCAACCTCTGATTTTGATCACAAAAATATTATTCAATATAATTATATAATTTTGATCTCTTGAAATAGCAGAATGATCATCAAAGTTTTGGCTTAGAGATTCAGAATATCTTATTCATACATAAAATAAATCAAGTGTTATACTTTCATTTATCATATATCTTGCTTTTTGTTGTTATTATACTAGACTTGGTAATTTACTTGCCACCTCTCCATTGCCATTATAATTTATACCATTATTGCTTGGAATTACATTATTTTCGTAAGCACTCAGCACTGTGTTTTATTGCTGTTCAATCATATTATCTGTAAACTGAAAATCATAGTAGCTTGTATTTTAAAAGAAACATACTTTAGTATTGAAAATTTATAAATTAACTAATTTAAAAAGTAGCTATGTGTATTTTCGTTACTTACTTTATTTTGACTACCTACTGACTATTATTTCTCAATATTTGATTATTGAGACACCTGCAATTATTTATTGCTAGAGGGTTGCTACTTAACCATGCCTGATGATTGTAACTGCTGACTCTTTGAAGTTTAAGATTGATTTGATGGGTTCTTAGAATGATGAATGGATTTAGTTATTTATTTGGGAGTTTAATTTACTGGTTATCGGGTGTGTGGCTATTCAGATATATTCAAAACATTCACTGGGGTTGTATTAATATCGGATTTTTGTTTTTTAATAAATTTATTCGAGTCTTGGTTATCAACAATAATTGGCTCTTAATTCTTTTTGGTTGAATTATCAGTTTCTTAATCTTAAGTTTTTCTAAATGATGCATTAGATTATATTTCTTGTGAATGCTTATTTTCATCAATCTTTTTATCTAAATCCTATTTTAATTATTATCCTTCTAAAGCGTTTTAGTCAGCTTAAATATCTTTTTATTATTGAAGATTTTATTCGCTATGACTATTATCTATTTATACGTCTGAGGTAAAAGAATTTTGATTTTATTTATTATCATTTAAGGAGTTATTGTCTTTTTGACTTCTTTGATTATTATCAGTCATTTTATTCAGTTATAACAATTAATCACTTGCCAAATTAAATATTATTATATTATTTCAAAAAATCTACAAATAAAATATTTCTTCAGCATTTGATATGTTAAGATGTTAATATATTCAATCAATATGTTAATAAATACATTAATTTGCAGAAATCTTTTTCCCAAGAGTGAAGGAAATCTTTGTGGACAAGCGTGACGAAGATCTCTACACTCACATTGACAACGCTGAGGGCAAGAAAATTGTTGCCGTCGTGAACTAATGGCATTTGGAAGGTATCGAGCATCACTGGTGCCATAGTTACGGTCAAGCTCCAAGATCTATAGTACAATAAAATATTTGTTCTAATATGTTTATTTATTATTGTGGAGATCTGTATGCTTCCCAGAGGGCATCAACCCAATTGGTGACTTGAACTTGCGCGAAGGTTTGTTCCAAAGACTATACAACTATGTGAACAGAGAAATATCCAGTGCCAACACCAGAACCACTCCCTCTACCTACGCTGACTGGATTATTGGTTATCACAGAGAATCCAACCTTCAATACGAGCACAGAGATATGTGAGCGGACAGTCATTAAACAGCTGCCAAACATGCAATATAAAAAATTTACAATAATTACAAATTTATTTTCAAATTCTAATATGAAAAATTAATTCACTATTAGTTTAATTATTATTAATATAAAAATATCGTGATTAAAGTGTGAAAATAGTGATTTATGAACAGTTTTCGCATTTAAATCACAAATTATTTAATAATTTAAACATAAATTTAAAGTTAAAATTTTCTCAATTTAATATTATAATAATTAAAAGTCACTCATCCAGTCAGATAAATTATTCAGGCATTTATAATTCAAATACTGTTATTTTTTAATAAAACAGCTCAAATGTATTATAAATCGTTGGGAGTGGTAAAAGATATAATTATTAATTACCAAATAAGGAATAAGAACCACTATGAGTTCAAGAGTTAGATTTATCGATTTGGTGCGCCCAGTCATGGGACTCCTTCCCGAAGTTGAGACACCACTCAAGAAGCAACAATTCAACGACAAGCTGATCTGGACTTCAATCACCCTCTTCATCTATTTGATCTGCTGTCAAATCCCACTTTACGGTATTCAAAACCCCAAAACCCCTTAGTGAGGTTTATAAGTGCTTTGATTTGTAGGGTATAGTTGGGGTCTTATTGGGGTTAGTAGAGAAAACGGATGTTTTATGTGAATTTAATGAATATTTAATGAGTATTAGTTTGTTTAATTCAAACAAATTTTATCTGCTTATCTTTGTGGTATCTCTTGAACTTAGCTCTCTTTAGTGTTTCAAGTATATCTTCTAATGATGATTTGGATATGCTGGAGCTCTTACTATGATCATCTCAACCATTTTCTTAATCTAAGTGCATACATCTTCTTGCTTTATATGTTTAACAGCCATGCTTATTTATTACTTTTCTTGCTTTGTTCCGAAGTACGACATACTTTCCATATCGCACTCTAAAATAATTGCTGCTACCGCCCAGACATCCCACTGAACAGAGCCATTAGTCAACTTCTCTCTTATTGGGAAGTACCCAGGTGTGCCTAGCACTTTAGCTAAAGTCACTATTTCTTAACCTTATTGCTCTATTGAAATCAATGACTACTATTTCTAAAGGACAGAGATTTAGCATTACATTTTCTGGCTTCAAATCTCTATGAATATACCCCAGATCATGGAGCT